>JAYGXS010000006.1:32956416-32975121 GCA_036362985.1 Ligula intestinalis
TAGTGGATTCCAGTTGCAGCCCTAGGAAGGTCCCAGACGCAGAAGCAGGTCACTTGACGAGGTAGAGCACCAAAATCACACACTTGGCTTCCTTTGTGAAATGCAGAGAGGGTTTTAGTGAGTGGTCGATCCAGACTCTTAAGTCCTTATGGGCCTCTACCTCTTTCAATGGTATGCTATTTAGTCGATAATATGTATGGATCGAAGACCTGAAGTTGCCGACTCGTACAATGTTGTAGTACTCTCATTTAACGGCTAGATCCAGGCCTTTGACCATTTTTCGAGTCGATTTCAAGTTGCCCTCAAGTACCCTTTGTCAGCCGCGGTTCGCAATGCGTACCAGACCTTGATATGATCGGCAAAAATGTCAAGACTGTCGTCCAATTCGCTGACGCAATCGTTGAAGTAGATAATGAACAAAATAGGGCTGAAAACGGCAACTCTCTCGAACGCAATCTTGGAAGGCTACTTCCCACTGATAAGGACACTTTACGAACGGCCGATTAATAAGCTTTCTATTCATGCAATATTTCTACCCATTACTGCTATGCGGCTGAGTTTACAACGAAGGCGGTGGTGTGTCACTTTATCGAAAATCTGTTCTGAGTCCATATAGACTGCATGCGCTGAATTCTTTATTTTGACTGCCTCGCTCCACCATTGTATAAGCAATTTCTTGACGCAAGACCTACCTCTGTGGACATCTGACTGAACATCTGGACATCTGACTGCAGACGGTTTTGTTTTAATGGACTGCCTTTATTGTTGGTTGATTATGTTTTCCATAATTTTATAACAGATCAGAGTGAGGCTGGCCGGTCGAGAATTGTTTGCCGACGCCCGGCGTCCCCCTGGTATAGCGGCCTTACTTTCACCTTTTTTTAAAAATTAGGTGCTAGGCACCCTGTCCAGAAGGATTTTTAGCAGCGAAGAGATTGATTTTGCCAACTCATTGACGAGTTCTAACAACATCAGCATGTTCCAGGACGTTTTACAAAGAATTTACGGTGAGAACAGTGCGCAAAAGTTTGGCCATGATTTGATCGGACTCGACTCGCCAACTTTTTCTTCCGACTCTTGTGGGTCTTTTGAATATTGCTAATAACGTGTACTCACATAGCAGGACAAGGTAGTCACTTTTACGTAAAGGAGGTAGACATGAAGCTTTGTAGATGCTGTCCCTTGATTTGGTGACAACGAGGTCCATACAATTGGCATGTTGCCAGTTGCTCTCGCTCGTTGGATGCGCGACGTGCTGTGCGAAAAATGCCTTTAGAGTCATGCTCAGAAAGCAACTGCTGAAGACTAGCTTGGAGCTGTTTGCGCAGGCTGACCTCCAGTCAAGGTTAGGCGCGTTAAGGGTCACCCATGATCAGGATATCTGACCGTGAAGTAATCTTCTCAAGCCACTCTAGCAAGGAAGCATTCACTACGACATATGTTATAGGTGGTTGGTAGAGTGTCAAGACATGCTGGCTTGGTGCACCGGCTACTTAAATGGACAGCCTGATCGCCTAGGAAGTACACGCCAGCTTAGCCATTTTGTCTATGAGGATGAGGTCATTTTCACGCAAGTCAGTGCGCCACCGCTTTTACATTTACTCTTCTCTTCTGAACACTTTGTAGCCAGGCATGGTTTCTTCGCGGTCTTTGAAGTCTTCAGACAACCAGGTCTCCCTAAGAAGAATAATATCAAGTGATTTTTCATGCGTATGTAAATTCACCTCGTCAATCTTTGATAGCATACTCTCTGTCTTGTATTCATGGAGGTTAGTTATCAGTTTGCCCCAGAAAAGGTTACGATTAACGTCGACCCGCACTTTACTGGGTGCACTGCGTGGTCATCCGGAAAGGACCTGTTCAGGATGAGAACAATCGACGCTGGATTACATGGTTGGTGTAAATGACGAAATGTTGTTCCACTTCGCTGAGCCCCTGACCCGGTTCGGTGCTATTTTTTCCGTTCCACAGGGTAGTAGTCTGTGTAAAAAAACTCCAGGGCTGGACATTTTTACCTTAAATTGTCCAGACAAAATGAGCCCTGCTACTGAATTTGATGACTTAAAAAGGTCTACGAAGCTTTGGTTTAGGTGGGCTCGCTGGCCGCTTTCCCACACGGAAGGATTTGTCCACTTTAACTGACGAATTAGGTACCAGCATTTTGTTCAGAAGTTCATGAAAGACCTTACAGTCGGCGTAATACTGGTCAGTGGTAGTAGTGGTGGTTAACTCAGACACACCTTAGATTATGAAAATTTTTTTTCCGATTGGAGGCATTTTGCGCTCCCTCAACGTTGTCGTGCTGCGCTCTTGGGATCGAAGTGCGTATGCTTTTGGGCTACACTTAGTATTTCCCCTGTTTTTTCGATCTAGACCATGTTCAAGGCTCACAATATTGTAAATTCAAGTAATAGTCCCAGTGAGGGAATGAATACGACAGCCACTGCTTGGTAACTTACTCCCATCATTACCTGTGAGGAAAGACACACTGTTAGATATCCCATATTTGTGTTCTTTCGAGGTTTTTGCGTAGTCGATTCAATAATTTTGTTCTTGTCAACGCATTGGTTTACGTGGGCACGCTGGCCGCTTTCCCACACGGAAGGATTTGTCTACTTTATTTGACTAATAAGGTACCAGTTTTTTGTTCGGAAGTTCATGAATGACCTTATGGTTGGCGGAATACTGGTCAGTGGTAGAAGTGACGGTTAACTCAGGTACACCCTCGCGATCTTAAAAGAGCTCATAATTATAAACCTCTTTCTAAAACCGATATATACTCCTTCTTTAAGTTTAAAAATAAAAGACGGCGCAATTTTCTACCAAAAGACTACAAAAAATAATTATTTCATGCATGTGTTCCATATAATATATTTGAATTTATAAAGGCAGTTAATATCCATGATTGAAATGCATATTCTTAAGCAGCCACTTCATTCAGTACACGTTTTTTGGAAGCTAACAGAAATAAGCTCGTTAAAAGTCGGCATACTGACGTGAATAATATAATCTGAGATTATACGGTAACCTCTTCATTATTTCAACCATACGTAATAAATTTGTTAGAATCGAACATTTTTTCAGAAGTCCGAGTGACGTTTCATAAGATAAGGAATCTAATCTATGTAGGTAGCAGATATTAAATATATATATATATATGAGAAGATAAGGCGATCTCGGGAACCATTATTTAATCGTCCTGGCGTTTCAAAAGCGTACAGGCCTCCGTCAACTGAGGTGGTAATTGTACCGTGCCTCACAGTATTTAAAGGTGTTGGCAGTCATAGTCAGTAGGGTTTAACCAATACAGAGGAGGGGGGTAGAAGGAGAGGGAGGAGGGGGGGGGGGTTAGACGGGATGTTCAATCATCGTGCCCTGTGAAGCGTAATAACCTCAGTCAAGGGGTCTCTCGTCAACTTCCGGTGTTCGCGTTTCTGCAGTCGTCATTGGCCGGAGCTGTCTTCCTAGGCCGGGAATCCTCCTAATGCCCCTACGTCCATCCGGTTTCACACTTGCAGGCTGGCCGGATGAGCTGGCTGAGCTGATGATTGCCACTTCCGGTTGTGGCTCAACTATGGGTGTGTCCACCATCGGCTCCCGAGTTGTCATCGATCGAAGAATTCGCCCTAGGCCGGTAATCATATTTGCGCTCATGCGTCCATCCGGTTTCACACTCTCAGACTGACCGGATGAACTGGCTGAGCTGATGCTTGCCACTTCCAGTTGTGGCTCAGCTATGGGTGTGTCCATCATCGGCTCGCGAGTATGCAGATTCGTGTTCCGTCTATGGTCCAGTTTGCTCTTTTCTTCATAAAGATGCGTTCGAAGGGCTTGAGAGGCCGTGGGAAGTATAACACAACGGTTGATTGAGGTTGCTCCCGTGTGCTAGGCCTCGATTTTACTCCCAGACCACGCGGTCATTTCCTCGACCCAGGATTTCGGCATTTTTGAAGAAGAATTTGCGTTCGGAATTCGCGCAGTGTTCCGCCACCAACGATCGATCGTCCATCCTGTTGACTGCCCTGTTGTGTTCTGCGATTCGCGTTTGCAGTCATTTCCCCGTCTCTCCGACATAGTCAGCCGCACACGAATCGCATTTGATCCGGTAAACGACGTTTGCGGTTTCACCTCGGGGCAAGGGGTCCTTCGGGCGCATAACCAGTTGTCGTATTGTCGCCTCTGGTCGGTGGGCGATGCCGACTCCCAAGGGTTTCAGTAGGCGGGAGACTGCCTCTGACACTCCATCAATGTAAGGCAGCGTGCGCCATACTGTTGGTTGATCGGCTGTTGGACTTCGGTTCGGTCGAGACTGCCTGCCGCCTTCGATAAAGTTTCGTGGGTAACCGTTGGCCATGAAAAGGCGTTGGAGGTATTGCATTTCAGATTTCCGGTCATGTGGCTCGCTGCAGTGTGTTTCTGCCAGTTTGTACAGCGTTCGCACAAAACTGCGGTTGTGGCATGCTGGGTGCTTGTTGTGGTAACTCAGGATTTGGCGCGTATTGGTGGCCTTCCTATACACCGTCGTTCTGAGGTTTCCATTCATTTTTCGAGGCAGGAGTACGTCTAGAAACGGCAGTTGATTGTCGTTCTCGGTCTCCATCGTGAACTGGATGTCAGGAAACACAGAGTTCAGGAGATCGTGGAATTCCCGGATCATGTTCCGCTCAATGATGACGAAGGTAAGAGGGAGGTGACGTCGAATGGCACCATGACCTCGTCTTCAGTGATTTGAACTCCCTTGAGACGTTCCAGGAATTGGGTGGCCGAACATACCGTCATGGCCGCGTCCGACGTCAATGACTTCAGATTTCGAAATAGCCATTTAGCCAGATTAAATGTTGGTGCCCCGCGTAATGACACGATTGGCCTTAGGGGAACACCGGCCTTGTGTACCTTTGGCAGTCCGTAAAACCTTGCTGCGGGGGCGTCTGTTGGTTTAATGGCCAGTCGCACCGACCTGCTGATCGCATTGCTGGTCTGCATTTCGGTGAGCATCTTATCCAGTTGAGCCACCAGCTTCCTCATCGGTGCGTCGTCACACGAGAGGTAAGCTTGCCGGTCCTCCAGTAAGATGTTTGCTTTCTGAATGTAGTCGGCCTTATCCAACACGACTGTCGACCGCCCTTTGTCTGCTGGGAGCACAACTATGGTGGTGTCAGCCCTCAGTGTCTTGAGCGCCTTCTCCTCTGCTCTGCTAACGATTGCGCGTGGTTTGTGCGCCATCACCAAGGTGGTAATCTGTTGCTGAATGAGTTGTTTGGTCTCCTCAGGTTGTCCGGATGGTTTCAGGATCGATTCGACCGTGGCCACGAGATTGACCGGGTCGGCATCTGTGGTGTTGAAACAGGCTTCGTGGCTAAGTACTTTCAACTGTGTCGGCGTCAGCTGTTTGGAGGACATGCTGTGTACTACGATCTCATTCGTCTCTTGTGATGCGTGAGATAGATGCTTAAGCTTATCAGCCAACTCGATGTCTCTTCTTTTCTGTAGGTCTCTACTTCGCTTGGTGATCACCTCTCGCAACAGCATCACTCCGTACGAAAAAAAACATGGATTGCGGAGTGTAATTTCACTCATTACTCGCTTTTCAAGTATTGCGTCGCTTTGTGATGCAGGTATTGAGGAAACAGCATTGTGTAAAAATGACCTACGGAGGCAACGGTGTTTGCCATGCCAGTATCACGATTTTACCCAATAAAATACAACGTAGCTGCACTTTGCACCACATTTCTCTGTAGTAGACCATACAGACGGCGAAAGCCACTGGAGGACCCTTGCTTGGTAGCATTAAACAGGAAACCTTACTTAAACTGAAAACGTTGGACATTCAATGACAAAACAGGTTCTGGATAATGAGAAACTGTTTTATGTCCTGTAGGCAGACTTGCCAGTGTATGGCCACGGATTCCCATAGGGTGCGAAAGGTAAAATCTGCGGCTGATTGCTTTTAAAGGCAAATAACATTTACTGCACACATTTTTCGTTATCAAAAACAAGTGCACATGCTACTACAATATGTTTCGGAGGCGGGGCAGTCCATGGGTCCCAAGCAGGATTTAAAGCCGGATTGCGCCACCATCAGAGAATAATTTCGCGGCGTGCCCCCATGTTATCTCGTATTAATTTCCCCATACGATTACTTTATCAAACAGCAACACAACAATAATGATTACGAAAATATTTTGAAAAAAACAGTAAGCTTTGAATAATGAGTACAGCAATTTTCGTTCATCGGCACTGTGGCTAGCAGGGACCTCGAATAAAAGAATTTCTGCTCACATGAATAAGAATGGCAATGAGAGCAAAACCACAAAACAGAATCTGATCCACATGACCTATGTGACAGTCGGCTGGTACTGACTGTGACAGCAGAGATTTCGTGAAAAAAACCGAAGAAAGATGGGCTTTTAGCGGCAGAGGTATATTTGCAGCCTGGCGTTAGACGTGGTTAAACTTATGAGCAGAGGTAATTATCGCACATCATGGCAAATTAAAAGAGCCTGCATGCCAACTGAAAGTGCAGGGAACCGGCACACACATAAATTTTGTTGTTTATATAACCTGCTTGTCCGTAGCAGACACGGCATGGAACGCCGGTATCAGTAGATGAGTGAGGTACACCGAAGCATGTGGGCATGACGTGTCTATGGTGGATTGCTTCATGCATCTAGCTGGTGGAGGGCGTGTTAAGAGACAATTTACCATATTTTCTGGGTTGGTAGTTTGCTCAATGTAGGTATTTGCCTGCATGGTAGAGTGATCCTTCAGCGGCAAGACTTGAGTTTCCTGATAGAGGTGATCTACATTGCTCATGTTAATACAGCCCGTGGCAATGCGGAAAGCAGCGTTCTGAACGCGTTGGACTATCACCCAGCTGGCATCGCTAAAAAGTGGGGCAAATATAGCTGATGCATGCTTAGTCGTTGCCTTGCCTGCTGCCCGGTATGCCATGAGTAGCGTTTTAGTGCCCTGGCCCCAAGAAGAACCTGCCAATGCTTTAAGGGTGTTAAGCTTGGCTTTAAGTTTGCTTGCTAGGATGTCAGCATGGCAATTTTCAGCCAGTGTCATGTTGAGAGTGAGGCTCAGAAGTTTAGGCTACTGACATAAAGAAATGTCATAGCTTTCCACCTGAATTGGAGGATGAGACTTGTTTTCGTTGGGGTCCGGAGTAAACAGAGTTACTGAGGAATTGTGCGCGGATAGCTACAGTTGCTTATCGTCTAGTTGCCGGACTAAACTGAAGATGTAGTTATTTAAATCATCAGCAGCCAAGCGATAGTTAGGGTAAGCGGAGAGCAGGGTGATGTCATCAGCGTAAGACACCATTTCGACTTCAGGGGGGATTCGGGAGGTCAGCCAGGTAGATATTGAATAGCGTTGGCGAAATGACAGAACTTTGAGGAACTCCTGTCCTAGAGTTGCGGGCTTTAGATATCAGGCTATAAAATTGGACTCGCGTTTGTCTGCCACGGAGATAGCAATTCAGCCATCTGCAGAGGTCGTTTGGTAGAGACGAATCCATGAGGTATGTCATCAAGGCGTCAATGTTACCCGAGTCAAAATCTTAAGTAAGGTCGAGGGCGATTATTACTGTTCTGTTCGCAGGTTTCTTTTTGCTGTAGCCACATGCAATGTGGTTCGTGACACGTTGATGGGCTGACGACGTAGAGTGGTAAGCTCTGAAGCCGTGTTGGTGCTCTTGGAGGTTAGCATGTCTATTGAGCGAAGGGAGAATAAGATGCTCAAGTATTTTCACGGCCGGACTGAGAAGCGAGATCAAGCGGTAACTGTCAGAGTCAGCGGCGTCTTAACCCGCTATGTGGCTTGGAAGGATATGGGCCATTTTCCAGATAGCTGGTTTTGGCACGTGGCTAGATACAGACTTAACAACATCTGGAGCCTAGATGTTTTAGGTGTACAATCGTAATGTCGTCCGGTCCAAACACCTCAGAGTTCTTAGCACGCTTAATCGCGGTTGTGGTATGATGAGCTGAGATCTGGGGCGGCATAAATAAAGGTTTGCAAGACCTGTGTCTGACGATCCTCGAATTCTTGGAGGATTTATGGACTGCAACGGTGGTGAATTGCGCATTGAATTGGTTCGTAAATTCTCTGTCGGTCTTCTTCGGTATACCATTGAATTTGATAACCTAGTTGGAAGGAGCAGACGCCCGTATACCGATGGATTTAATTTTTTTCCATAACATGCTGGTGTTGGTGCGGCTGGAGAAAGTGGCTAGCTTTTCTTAAAAAAAGGGCCATCTTGTGTTCATTGACCATTCGGTAGATATCTTAGGTCATGGCCGGTAACGACGGGTGTTGGGGTGTTTTGAGCTCGGGGGGTATTGCGTTCTCTTGATAAGGTGGCCGCATCGGTAGGATATCCTGGGATGGGATCACAACTTTGCCCGAGGGATTTTGTGCTTAGAGGCGGTATGCATGATGTGATTGAAAATCAAAACACAATGGTTGACATCTGGAGCGAAAGGAGCCTGGTCAAAAAGATTATCAGTTTCACATAGGAAACCGGGCCAGTTGGTTTAACTTAGATTCATAAAGCGATTGCAAGCGTTACGAATAGGGAAAGCGTGTTTGCTGATTGTTATAACTATCGGGATATGGTCAGATCTCAGTTTGCATAGACAATTCCATGAGGAAGATAGTAATAGGTTGCGACAGACGAAAGAAATATCAGGGCTAGCGCAAGTACCTGAATGAGGTAGTCTCATGGATGTTCCATCCAAGTTGATGACCCCAAAGTTGGTGTTGTTGATCTCCTCAGCTTGTGAAGCACCTATTTAACAGAAAAGGTAAGAGAACCATAAGTGATCGTGGGCATTTAAGTCGCCCAAGATGAGTTTCGAATCACACGTTAGCATGTGGACTTTTGATGGCTTGAAGTTGGCATCACAACTGGTATGGGGGGGGGGCGGGTAAGGAATGTGCAGCTCTTTGCTGTAGTCCATCTGGAGAAAGTTCCGTCCGGAGCTGAGCCATCTGGAGATGGTCCATCCGGAGATGGGTACTGTCGTTTCCACCAACGAAAAGGCGTGCTGTTTGGGAACCTTTCTCCGTGTGAGACCATATAGTCAGCGAAAGCCGCTGGAGGCCCCCTAGCTTGGAAGCATAAAACAGGAAACCTTGCTGAAATTGAAAGCGTTGGACAGTCAATGACGAAAGAGGTTCTGGTTTGTGAGAAACTGTTTGACGTCCTGCTTACATAAATGACAAAAGTGTAAGAAAGTGGGATAAAAATACAAAATGAGGAAAATTAATAAATATATAACATACAATGTTTTGTTGGAGGCCCTTTAGCGTTCATAACAGCAGTAATTGAGGCGGGCATAGATGCAACAATATTGTCAAAGACGGTTTGGTCTATATAATAATTAAGAACGACCATCAATTTTGCTCCATTGAAAGGTATTTCAGAGCCTGGTGCCAGTCTCACTTGATCAAGGTGAATAGATTTTTAATTGGATTCAGGTCGGGACTATTGGGCGGGATAAAAAGTTTTCGCAGGTCACATGCAGAAAGGCTGGTTCTAGCCTTAAAAAAACGATTAAAGTCGTAAGGTAAATTATAGTCATGCCTCCTTTGATCAGTGAGAAAAGACATTGTCTTGTTATATTATAGTTTTCATTTGACGCCTGTGAATGTCATCATAACCAAATACATCGTTGACAATGTTGACATAAACGAAACTGTTAATGTTCTCGTTCGTCGACCGCCAGATTGGTCGCTCACCAAACTTGCTGACCATCCAGCCCGTGAGGTGTCGACTGTTCTTAAAGGCTGATGTCGAAGCAACCTGTGTTGGGCAAAATTCTTTTCGCATGTGACGCATGTGATGAGTTTTTTGACTTATCAAAGCAAAGTTATTCATCACTAAAAGAAATGCTTTTCCAAAATTGAAGTTTGCGACTAATATATTCCTGTGAAAATTTGTAAAGGTTCCTCAACATGATTCCTACTTAAAATGGCTGAAGCGTAGCCACCCGCTGATGAAGGCAAAATTCCCGCATTCAGTAAAAAATTAGGTCTTAGAGAAGAAAAACAAATGCTCCATGTGAATTATGTTAACGGGCTTATAATGACATGTTTTGATTGTTCGATAAGTAAAATCATCATCCTATTTTGTTGAAGACCGTCCTTGTCCAGGATTCTTCCTTTTGGGCACTCTGTTATAGCTAATAATTCAGGATTCGGTGCTCATTTCAAACATATCAGCTCAGGAATTGTGCTGCAGCCCTTTGGCTGTGTTTTTTCATAAAAAGATAGCATTAGCTTCACATGTATAATGACTTGACATATCTATGACATTACCCAAAACCATAAAGTGAACGTATAAGGTGCGATCCTGTATTTATATGAGGCTAACACTCATAGTTATCGGGACAGTAAAACAACTGTGCCATAGCAATTTGTTATTGCATTTCGTGGCACACAGAATAGCAAAACATATTAAAAGCACAATTTTTCCTTGTTTACGAAAATAAATTTGATTGGTTTGATGAAAGGAAAATCTGAGTTGATGCATTTATGAAAAATGGTCAAAGCGACAGGCGGAGTTTGAGACCGCATATTACAGAAGGCCTTTACCGGAAGGGGAATCCTTCACAGTTACAAGATATAATTATTGCACATTTCAGTTTTCAATAATGATTTTATTTGTCCATCCCAATAAACGCATATTTACTCTTTTTTAACTTGTGGATTCGCTGAAGGCAGCGGTTCTCCTCTAGGAATTCTTAGAGTTCTGTTACTTACCATTGAGATTTGAACTTGCCATGGATTTGCATTACTAACTAACAGAAGTAGCGTTATGCCGGTTTGCCATTGGTGGGTTATTTTTTGTTATCTTCCAGAATTTCGCGTTAGGCATGCACAATAGCTACTACGGCTCTTCTCACTTTTTTGTTATCAAATATGCAGTTCACGATTTTAAATTTGTAAAATAAGCACATACCACTGCCGCCGACTTACGTGCCATGGCAGGGCTTTGGTCGTTCGCGGTGGGTAAATATCCTTAGGCATCTGGGGTTTTCACCGTTGTCCACATACCTGCGGCCGGCTCACCATTTCATCTGTCGCGTAATTTATTTCGCTTCAGCAGCAGTCATCAAAGGTTAAGTATATTTATGAAAAAGTGTGACCAAATCATATTGCCCTTGCACTGCTAACAAACGGGTATCCAATTAGTATATAGTGCCGTTGAAGGCGGCATTATGCTGAAGCAGAATTCAAAAGTTATCCTCCTAATCCCAAAACAATGCGGAAACGTTATCCTATCAAATATATTATAGCAAATCATACCAAATATGACGATCAAAAACAGCATCCACCAAGTACGTAGACCCTCAACTGCATTCGAAAATAATGGGACGCTTTGATGTTAAAGCACAGCTTGGCAGCCTTGTAGATGAGAGCTTTCGCTGAAATCGATATGGGCCAATAAGGCAGAACGAAAACATGCTTTACGAAACGGAAGTTCTCCCACCTACTTGTTTTGTCAAGCTTTGCGCTATTTTCTGACACGTGGTTTGAGCAGACAGAAGAGTCAAAAGATGACGAAGGAGCGCAACGGCTGGTTGCCAAGCCAGCGCTGATATGCTTCTATGCTTTTGTGTTTCAAGTTTGTTGAGAGCCCTCCCTGCACATTGCTCTATGGTGGAATCCGCGCCATCCCCACTGCTCAGTTGCATATAGTGAGACGCATAAGCTAAAGTGAAAATAAATTAATTTTTAATTTACTAAAAAACAAAACAGACTCCGATTCATAAAACCGATTGCTTTCCTGCTGCCATGTTCGAAAAAGTGGATTTTTTGCACTGTTGTAATGAATTTATTTAGCAGTTTGACACAAAACGCCGTTAAGTTCTGCAGTTGGCATTATGGGCTCACCCTTGTCAGTAAATTTTCAGAGACAATGTTCGTTTGGCTATCTAGTCGTCCGCAGTGTAAAAATAATTTATATTAGTTTATCTTCCTTAGTTTTGTAAATGACAATATTTTTTTGCAAAAACAGAATGCCATTCGCAAACCAAAAGGTTATCCAGCTGATGTGACCGGCAGCAGGCTGGTATGGGCTTCAAACCGGCGAATCACTTTTTGCGATAATATAAGCAAATATAACTTCCGATAAAAACAAACTTCACCAAATGGCACGTATTTTCTGATCTTCAAGATCTACTTTACGCTAAAATGTGTGCTTCGGTTGTTTTATGACGGTGATTTAATATCTTATCTTCTTATATATTTTGTAAGGGACCTGGTAGGCTGGGAGCTGACACTGCATGGGAAAACGGGGCCGTTAGCCAGCATCGCGGCCAACGAAGAAATTCGGGTCGCGACTGGGGTCGACGGAATGAACGCATATAAATACGAAACCAAAATACGCGGCACGGTGGCAGACAGGGTGAAGGAGGAGGCAGACAGCGAGGCGAAAGGCTGACACATTGACGCAGTCATGATTGGTAGAACACGCACAGTAGCAACGCAAGTGCATTTTTTCGCACGCCAGTAGAGCGATCGATATTTTTTTCGTTTATCGCGAAAGCTTATTTGCGCCTCTGCTTTCTCAGGGACCGACACAC
Source organism: Ligula intestinalis (assembly GCA_036362985.1). NCBI lineage: Eukaryota > Metazoa > Platyhelminthes > Cestoda > Diphyllobothriidea > Diphyllobothriidae > Ligula > Ligula intestinalis. The sequence goes on from JAYGXS010000006.1 coordinate 32,969,013, forward strand.
TCCGCTGAGAAAAACAAACTCGCATGCTGATCTTGCACTTTAAGTCTTCGACTCAAAAGGTGGTGCATCGAATAATGTTTACATCTGTGACCAGATGATTGCGAAATTAGCCTTCTTTTTAGTACCATGAAGGGAGCGTAAGTTTCGTCCGTTATTTAGCTCTAAAAGGAGTAAGGGCATGGTCGCCGCATGTGACATTGTTTGTTATGCAGGGTTGTTTCGCGACCATCATTTATTGGATGGCAATTGGGAACTAAGTACCTATTATTAAAGATACCACAGACTAATCGATTCCTATATTGTTACCAAAATTGTCTGTTTGAAATGCTGTGAATGATAAAGGACATTGCTCTGAGTCAGGTAGATAGCTGTAAAGTTAATGAAAAGACACGCCACCCAGTTTAAGAGGACAAAATAGTTTTCCTACTTGCTCTTAAAACTCATAAGATCTAGTGGATTAATTCCTCAAGTAAATTGATTTTTTAGCGTAACAAGGACAACTACAGGCGATTGGGTACCAAACACATAAGCTTAACTGTATGCTCCAAAAATGGCTGCTGCGTCTTATGTCGAAATGTCTGTGTACGTGGATTGGCGTGTTTCAAGAGATGCAATTTAAAGAGTGAAAATATTGTCAGCAGATGAACTTATTTCCAAAAAAATTCCAAGCTTTTGCGCTGACCTTCATTACTGTGGGTGCAAATCTTGACCCGAGACTGTCTGCGTTGCAGGGCCATTAAAATAACATACACAAAAGCATCGTTAATGTTGAGGACACCTTCCTGTTACACTAGTTTTGTCAATGTTCTTTTAGGTATAGTGGAATGAGCAGTAAGACAGTGGCACAAATAAAAGGTAGACTTAAGGTGCAATTGACATTAACGGCAATTTCAGAAGATGATTTTGCGAACAAATGTTTGTTTTAGATAAATTTTTGTCAGACCTTCATATTCACCTGGCAATTATGGTGTATAAACAGTGTGGGTCCGAGTACTGAACCTCGAGGGACTCGGCTCTCGATGACTGTCGGCCTTGATTGTTGTCGTCCTACGCACAGCAATTGGGAACGACCAGCGAGGAAATTTTCATGCCACCTAAGACGTCTGTCTCCGATACCCATCAGTCCCAACATGTGCAGGAGACGTCTGTGAAGAACACTGTTGAAGGCCTCCAGATAATTAATGTATGGTGCATGTTCGGCTTATTTTCCATCAATTGCTCTTGTTCAGCTTTGCACTGTGTAGAGCAAGTTTTTACCATATGACCTACACCCTACGAAATCCAAATCCATATTTGACAAAATATTATGCGTTGCACAATAAATAACGATCTGCTTTTTGATGTTCAATTTCATTGCTTTGCAGCATATGGAGGTCAGATTCACGGATATTTAGTTGTTCACAAATGCAGAACAACCGTTTTTGTAATGCGGTGTAATATTCGCAGCTGTTCAATCCGGTTGAAGTCCTCCAGTATCAAATGATTTTTGGTTCATCATGGAAAGCGGTCTAGCCAGCTCTCTAGCATGTTCCTTGAGCAAATTTGCAAGAATCTCATCTGGACCCGCAGATTAAAATTCAGTCAAGCTTTATAATTCAAGGAATATCGTCACTTCTCCAAAAATTATCTCCTCATTATTTGGTGCTCCCGCGACCTTGTCAACATTTGCGACGAAGACAGGTTCTATGGTGAAAACCGACTAAAAGCACTCAGTAAAATGCTCTGCTTTGTCTTTACAGTATAATATTTTAAGGAACATCGTCATTTTGCATAACACGAATCGGTTAAATGCTGCATGCGCTTTTCTTGAAATAACTGTATAGCAACTTTGTATAGTTGCCTGTTCTACAAATCAAATCTCTTTCAAAGTCCCCTTGTCTTTTGAAAACCATTTTTTTAACTTGTTGATTGGATTTTCTTCTGTTTAAAAGCCTGCTTGTAGCTTGTGCTGCACACATTTTTCCGAAGCTCTCCTTTTTATTGATCTGTCTTTTGAGATCTATTTTTAGCCATGGAGGTGGGCTGGACATTTTTGGCGCTGAAAGTGGACAATGACTGAACAGTTGATGAAACAATCACTCCCTAACTTCATTCCAGTCCCCAGAAACACCACCAGAGAAAAGACGACCGTCGTCCATTTTTTAATGCATTTACTCTCATTTGAGAGAATTATTCTCGCAACATATTCGGCCTTGTTAAGTCTACTGTAGAGGGTAATGTATACAGACTTAAATCCGACACAAGTACAGCGTGACCAAATAAACGTAGTGGAGGTAGGCAGCATACTTGGGGTAAACTGTCCGGATGCTTGGTGAAGACTATGTCTTAACAACTAGAATGTTACCCAAGCTTGCTCTAGCTGGAACGAGAACTTGCTGGGTAAAATGTGCGTCAGCTATCGTTTTTAGAAGTTTGTGATCAAAGGCGTTGTAAGAACAATTCGCCCGCAAATCGTTCCACCTTATGTCTGGCGCATTGCAGTCACACAAGGGTACAAGGTCGGGTCGACAACCCATCTCCTTATGCACACTTATTTCTTATGAAGCAAATGTGAAATTGACTCCGACTGACGCTTGACCGTGAGCCCAGCTCTACCCAATTATAAATTGTGCTCTCTAACGTGGAAAATCGAAAAATGCTACCATTTCGCCAGTTCTGTTTTGGATATTTGCGCTTCAATTGAACGTGCGAAATTGCTTTCTGTAACTGGTTAATTTTGTTTCTGTGTCGCAATTCATCAGAAGACGACGTCAGAGTGGAATTTTTTTTCAGTTCCTTAAAATGATAAGTTGTATATTTCAGGTTCAATGGGCCTCATCAATAAACCAAACATTCGAAAACACGAAGTACTACAAATAATTGGTTTCAAAAACAATATCCGTAGTCTACAAATATAAGACGAGTATTACTCGTTGTGTGCGAGCATCCAAATAGGAAGATATAAAGTTCAGAGGCTCCCTACCTATGCTGATAGAGGCATTTTTCAGAAAGAGGGGGTTATGATCAACCCGATCAAAGGCCTTAGTAAAAGCAAAATAGACGCTGTCAGTGGCAAAACCGTTGTCTCTAGATTGCAGCACATAATCAAAGAAAGAGAGCTGGCAGGTGTCACAAAATCGTTTCTCAAGAAAGCCATGTTGAGCTGTATTAAGCAGGTTATTCTCTGTCGAGAGGTCGAGAGGGGACTCGGCCGCAGAGATGCGGACAAGGGTGGAGTCCCCAAGGGCGTGCGGATAGTTACCCACGGCGAAAAACGGAAGCTCTACCAAACATCTGGAACTGGCATGTGAGTCGAAATCAGCAATTTATGTTTCTTTTTATAATTTGAAATTCTCTATGTGTGTATTTAATTGGGAACAGTCAGTCAGTATATTTGGAGTAAAATAAGCTAGCACATTTGAACTCCCTATTTTTCGAATCAAAAACTCAAGAGTTATAAACAATGTCAACACGTTTTCAATCAGGAAAATGTAGACCGTCACATGGTGCAGTGGGGTTTCAAGGCTAATTTGTAACATAAGTCCCGTAGTAGTGCAGCATGTGTATATCAAGTCAGTGTGTGCATGTTTCAACAGGTTTGGACTTAGCAATTGCGTCAGAACGGTTATTCCACGGGCCCATGACCCGATTCGATAACAAATACTTCTTAACGTCCAATCGTTCTTGTGGCACATAGAGGTTGAAGAAATGTCCCAGGAGATAAGTTATAGTGGCAAGTTGGACGAACTCGCACAAGTGAGAGCGCATTCCAGGCCACGCAAAATAGGGAAGGGTTGCATAAAATCTCTGCGTTCCTGCCTATAACTCGCAGGATAGAGATTACGATTATTTAGGCGGATGCCGTATGGTAGTGCATTTTGGCATCATACAATTTTTTTGGCCCGCCGATGCACCCTGTCATGTACGTTATAACTCTGCCCCATCCACGGTCCCCAGGCTTGAATTCTAGGTGTAGCCTTTGAAGGTACACTATATTTTCGAGAAACATTCTACGTCAAAAACCGTGAATGCCCGCTGAATGACGTATAAAATTAACGTTGCAGTTTAAGCGGCCTTAAAACATTTGTAGAAAGTTAAAGTTTGTCTGGAATCCAGATGCCGAGATCTGTGTGTATTTCTGTTTCTTGGAGTAGAATTCGGTTCAGATAGTAATTTCGCACACCAAGTATCTCATTGCGATTTCCCAGGCGCAGTAGAGTACATTCGTTCAAATTGAAGGACACAAGCCATCTATCCAGCCAATCGTTTAAAAGATTAAGTTTTTCCTGGAAATTATCTTAGTCGGCAGGATTCTAGGTGACCTTCCATATGTTTACATCATATGCAAGCATGCAAGCATGCAAACTCGCAAACCCATTCCTGTACACAATCATAAACGAACAGGAGAAAGAGGGTGGGTCCGAGTACTTAACCTTGAGGGACTCTGCTCTCGATGTCTGTTGGCCTTGATTGTTGTCGTCCTACACACACCGTTTGGGAAAGAGCATATAGGAAAGTATCCATCCACGTAAGAAGTCTGCCTCCGATACCCATCAGTCTCAACTTGTATAGGAGACGTCTGTGTGGAACACTGTCGAAGGCATTGGCTTTCAGGTCAGGTCTTGAAACACTATCTAGCTAAAAAGCAAAAATTGCCAATTAATAAAACTTTTTGTCACAAATTCATTGTCCATACCATTATTTCAACTGTTGAGCATGCGAAGCAAATATATCGCAGACCGTGTGGCGCAGAATTCAGGCCCTATACCCGTATTTAAGAAAGATTGATATTCCCTCGGTCATGTCATTGAGTGCCGCTGTTATAAGGATTTAACTATAGTGTATTCTCAATTATTTTCAGTGACAACAAGATGGTGGCTTTCAAACAAGCTTTCATCTACTAGTAACAAATGTTACTTACTGGAAAAGTAGCCGAATAAGTCATTAGCGTGCATGTGATATAATCCGATTAAAGCAAATCATTTGACTTTGCCAAATACTTTGGAAACCTACACCTGTATTAAAGGTTGAATAATGACAATCCGCCTGCCAGACTTTTCACTATTTCCTTCACTTAGCTGATGTGTAATTTCATTTTACCGTGTAGGACCTTGTGTTTGATATCTTAAGCGAACAACTGCAAATGAAATTTGCCGCAGACTTTGACTGTATCTATTACACATCCTTTTTTTTCTCGGAGGCATTAGACGGTGTCTACAGGCAGTTTAGTCCTTTATATGAGTTCAAGTTTATAGGTGTCTACGTTTGCTGTCCGAGGGAAAATTTATTTTTTATTTCGTTATTTCTGCATCCCTCAATGCGGCTACCACCTTAAAGGTGCTTGCACTGCCAATTAAAGCATTGGTGGTGACTTGGACGAATCCGATCTACCAAAATGATCCACTAATTTCATAAAAGGCCATCGCTTTCCTGAATGGTGAGAGAGCAACTGCCTGCAATGCAACCGTAGCGGCCTCATCTCATGCTAGCGATTCACTGACGGGGTAAAGAAAATTTGCAGCATACGATGTTGTGGTGGAGGTCTGCAATGGACCAGTGCAAACGTCAGTTGTCATAGACAGTGACAGTTACTATTGCACAAATGTGTTTTCTCCATGTCATCAGACGTCCATTGATTTGCAGAGCTCATACGTGGACCATCGAAAAGTGGTGAACTGGATGCATGGCCGTAGCTGTTAAAAAATTTACCCGAAAAAAGCGTCGTTATATAAATCCACATATACTTTCGCTGTTTTACCGTTCTTAAATTAAGTTATATTAAAATAAACATATTCCGCTTTCAGTATACTACGAATATACGGTGGTTGAACTTAATAAATGGGTTGTTCGTTCAGAAAAGTGATTCAGTTTCAAGCGTAAGCCATCGTTATCGTCGATCGGCATGTACCTCTTTGCATCTACATCCAATAGCCACATATAAAGTTGTTCAATATATATATATATATATATATATATATATCAACTCTATATCAGAATCTTTATGTTGACGTTAGTAATACTAGGACACTTAAAATGTAAGCATGAACAGTCTTGGCTATATTTGGATAGTCGTTGTTGTATGGACGGCTGACTAGAAATATAAGAACGACGCGTAGGTTACTTTTTCCCT
>JAYGXS010000006.1:32978702-33005804 GCA_036362985.1 Ligula intestinalis
AAATAACCCCTAAATGCTGTCATAACCCCGTAACTGCTATCATGACTTAACAAGAATTAGTCTGGCAGGCGGTTACCCGGTAGAGACATCTGACTACCAAATGATATTTTTTTTTAGTTCGGAAGCCCATTTGATCAGTGTTTGCACATTTTTGAATGAATATCTGCCCGATCAGCAATAAGGGAATCATGCAGTTATCAATGAGCTGCTGAACTGCGGTTCGATGAAGAGCTTATGACCCGTTTGATAGACACCAGTGGTGGACCAAGTGCGCCATTTGTGAGTTTGATTTTTGTGTTGTCCGACCCTGTGGAATTCACGGTTGTGATTGGCTGCTCAAAAAAAGCCAGAACAAATTCTGTATCAAATGACCGAAAATACTGTAATAACCCGTTAACTGCTATATTGAATCGGCCAGAATTGGTCATAAATGGCGCTCACCCGTTGGAGACCTCTGACTTAATGAACTTTTTTTATTTTGGAAGCATATTCGGTTGGTGTTGGCACAAAGCTGAGCAATGATAGCAGCTGGTGGTGGACTATCCCCGTCGCCTGTGCAAGTGTCTGCAATTGTTGTCAGACCAGCTGGTTTTTACGGTTATGCTGGGCAGATGGAGGCTTATAACCCGCAAATGCCACTAGTGGTGGAGCAACTGCGCTTTTTGTTAGCACGACTTTTCTGTTGTCCGACCAGCTGGAGTTCAGGTTTATGCTTGGCTGATGAAGGCTAATAAGCCCGAATAAGTTCTGTATCAAATAACCCCTAACTGCTGTCATAACTCCTTAACTGCTATAATGACCTGGCTAGAATCGGTCTGACAATCAAATAATTTTTTTAGTTCGGAAGCATTTTTGATCGGTGTTTGCACATTTCTGAGTGAATATAAGCCTGATCACCAAGATAAACAAATGACAGATGGCAAGGCGCTGATAAACTGCGGTTCGATGAGACGCTTTTGATGCATCTGAAGACATCAGTGGTGACCATCCGCGCCGACTCTTCTTGCGTAAGTTTGTAGTTTCAAACTTGCTGGTGATCAAAATTATGCTAAATTGAGGAAGGCTATTACGCTGAAAACCTGTTTTGTATCAACAAACCCTTAATTCAGTAATACGTACCTTACTGAGACTATGACTTGGCCGGAATTCGCCTGGCAGGCAGGCACCCGTTTACGACCCTTGACCACCTCAGGAATTTTTTTTAGTTCGGAAGCCTATTCGATCGGTGTTCACACATTTCTGAGTGAATATATACCTGATCAGCAGTATAAGCAAATGAAAGATGGCAAGGCGCTGATTGATTGCGGTTCGATGAGGTGCTTATGACCCATTTGAAAGACATCAGTGGTGGACTATCCACGCCATCTCTTTGTCCGTTAGCTTGCGGTTTCCAACCAGCTGGTGATCAGAATAATGCTTAATTGAGGAAGGATAGCAAGCCAAAAACCGTTCTGTATCTAATAACCCCTAAATTCCGTCATAAATCCCTTGCTGCTGCTATGACCTGGTAGGAATTCGCCTGGCAGGTAGTCACAATTTAAGGATCTCTGACAACCACAGGACTTTCTTTAGTTTGGAAGCCTATGCGATCGGGATTCACACATTTCCAAGTGAATATATACCCGATCAGCAATGACAGCAAATGGCAGGCGGTGAGGTGCTGATGCACGATGGTTCGATGGAATGCTGATGACCCACCTGATAGACACCAGTGGTGAAATATCCGTGCCGTCTACTTGTGCGTTAGTTTGTGTTTTTCAACTAGCTGGTGTTAAATTTATCCTTGGCTGATGAGTGTTAATAAGCAATCAAGAATTCTGTATCAAATAACCCCAAAATGCCGTCATTCGTCCATTACTGCCATTATGCGTTGGCCGGAATTGGTCTGGCAGGCGGTCAACCGTTGGGGACTTCTGACCACCAAATGATTTTTTTTAGATCGGAAGCATTTCGGTCGTTGTTTGCACATTTCTGAGGGAATATAAGCCTGATCAGCAGTGACAACAAATGATAGGTGGCGAGGCGCTGATGAACTGTGGTTCGATGAGGTGCTTATGACCCATCTGATAGACACCAGTGGTGGACCAACTGCGCCGTCTGTAAGCGCGTTTGTTTGTGTTGTCCGACCAGCTAGTGTTCAGCGTTATGCTTGGCTGATGAAGGCTAATAAGCCCGCAACAGTTCTGTATCAAGTTACCCCCAGATGCTGTCATACCCCACTTACTGCTATTATGTATTGGCCGGAATCGGCCTGGCAGGCGGTCACCCGTTGGGGACCTCTGACCACCACACGAACTTTGTTCAGTTGTGGACTATTCGCGCCGTCACTTTGTGCGTTAGTTTGTGGTTTCAAGCTGGCTGGTGATCAGCATTATGCTAAATTGAGGATAGGCTAATACGCCAAAAACCGTTTCGTATCCGTTATACGTCCCTTACTGCTTCTTTCACTTAGCAGGAATTCGCCTGGCAGGCAGTCACCCGTTTCGGACCTCTGACCACCACAGGACATTTTCTAGTTCGGAAGCCTATTTTATCGGTGTTCACACATTTCTGAGTGAATTTATACCCGATCAGCAGTGACAGCAAATTGCACGTTGTGAGGAGCTGATGAATTGGTGTTCAATGAACTGCATAATTCCTATGTGATGGACACCAGTGGTGGACCATCTGCGCCGGATGTGATTGTGTTTTTTTATGTTGTCCGGCTAGTTGGTGTTCAGGATTATGCTTGGCTAACTGCCTAAAAGAGTTCTGAATCAAGTTACCTCCAAATGCTATCATTCCCTCTTACTGCTATTACGACTCGTCCGGAATCGACCTGGTTGTTGTTTGGATTTCAGAGTGTATTCCTCTTGCCGCCCTCACTCCTTGATGCCTAATGATGTTTCCTTATTTTGCTCCTTTATTTTAATCAAACATATTTCGTTTTCTTTTCAAAATAAAACTGCCGTCAGTACATTTCGTAAATTGCTACATTGTGTCCGTATATTTCTGACATGCAGCACCTTTTAAACCATAATCTGGCGATTTGTAAATGGCAGAATACGTTGACTCAAATTGTATTGCTGTGTATTTATTTTTGCATCGTGGATTAAAAAGACATTTTAATTTTGAAACTTATCCGTCGAGTGCTGCCTGTGTTTATAATCCTTTTTAAGCTGATTAAATAAACGACGTATACAGTAGAACTGTAAGCAATTTGCTGGTCAAAATTGTTGGCAGGTAACTGCATCAATTTCCTCTGAATGATGGGCTGCTATGTCTGCCCGTACACTATGCTCTATCTACCAGAATCTGTACTGTCGGATTTTGGAATATCAGCATTTCTACCGTTATTCCTACCATGTGGTTAAAGAAACTGAACTCCAGATAAAATGCCTTTCTCCATAATATATGCGTATTTATATACACATCTAGATAGAAATGTATTTTGATATAACTATCTTTGCTCACCGCACCATCACCCGTTATGAATTAACGAGGTAAGCTATCACCTTCAAAATAAATCATGGTACTTTTTCATGTCCTGGTGGGATTAGCTACGGATGAAGGGTCCTGTTTCGTCTACCGCATCGCTTGCCCTGAAATTGCGTGAGGTTTAATTGTGCAACGCCACCGGCGAAGGCCTGAATATCACCCTATCTCACTTTTGGCTGCCTCACATCTCTGTTCGCCTAAAATTAACCAACAGTCGAGGATGGCGCTACCAGGTAGGGAAGATGATCAATTCCTGTCCGTACATGACACCTCATCCCCCCGATGTTTAGCCATAGTTGCACCCATAGTCAGTAGATTATTATGGCTGATTGTTACGTCTATTCCACAGGTTTAGGCATAGTGTGCAGATATGAGTTGTTCTTCTCGATTAACAGTTGGCGCAATTTTTATATGTGTGGTGTATTTCTTTAGCTTACGGAGCTGATAGACAGCCTGCGGTTTTAGCAGCCGCAAAGGAACCAACATGTGACAATTGCGCTACCAGGTGGGGATAAACATAATCTCTTGTCTTCAAACGACGCCTAAGCCCCGCTGTTTAACCATAGTTGCTGCCATTCTCGGGAGATAATTGTGGCTAAAATGAGAAAGCGACTGATCGCGCCACGATGAAAAAGTGAGGTAGGATACATGTTGAAATAGATATGTTAAATTGGGTGGAAAACCAACAGTTTCCAGAAGTCAGCAATACATATTTGGCTGCGTATTTTTGAATGCAGGTAGATTTTTTCGGCTGCTTATTTCTTATAAAACTTCATCACTCTCGTAGCTCGGATACTTGTTGCATGCAATTTAAAAGCTCTCAAGCTCAAAAGAGCATTTGACGAGCAAACGTGAGTTCATCTTCAATAATCATTGGGCCAAAACATTAACCTGCGCAGTGGATGAATCTAAATAAGCTATCGATAATATCCATATCATCATATAATTTTTTTTTTGGTAATTTCTTCTGCGTCAACGTACTCGCCCAGTCGCTTGCTGAGCCAATGGTTCTTTTTCTGCTAGTTATTACGCGGACCACTAAGCGTGGTTCAACTGATGAAAACCCAATCCAGCACGGTGTACGCTTCTTAAGCTGGGTATTCTCCTACAACATGCAGTCATTTAACATCTGTCAGATCACATGCATTCGTCTCTGTACAAGGAGCACCAAATAATAGGACGGTTAAATCTAGATAAAATGTGTATACCATACAGTTGCCATGGAACATGATTGTGCAGTCGTAAGTTCTGTGTAATCTGAATTCCGTTATGGAACATAGTGCCTGCAGATAGTAGTGATATGTATCCACCCTATTTACCTAAGTCACGACAATGATATTGCCTTCGGCAATTATTGTGAACAGTTTCAATTATAATTGTCGTGCTAAGCACTCGCGCTAAGCCTTCTGCATATACGGCATTATAAGAACGAAATTAAGCAAAAGTAGGACAATCTGAACCCGCGCTATGCACTTCGCATTGAGTAAGTAGTTTAAATCCTTAAACCAAAATTTTCAAAGCGCGCTAAGCATACACAATTTGAATGTCATTTAAAAATAATCGTGCAAAAACAATTTCATGTAGAGTCTTCCAAGTCCTACAAACAACAAAAATGACAAAAATTAACTTTGAAGTTTGGCATACAGTTAAATAGGTTATTTTAATCAGCTCAGTGGATTTGATAATTAAAATGCTTTATTTTGAAATAATGCCAACATCATTATAGCTATTAAGGGAAATAGGAGCAGATTTTTGCTGTATCATCAGTAAGTTTATATAAGAGCCATTTCCCATTCTAAGAGGAAAGATAGAACCAGACTTTGAATAAATATTGATTACACTGTGAAAGATGTCAATAATGATTAAGACAAGGTGTTTTAACGATCCCAGAACTTAAAAATGTGTGCGAAGATGATCAAGAGAAAGTGTAGCCAAGTTGATGGAGATGTCTTTTTTGCAGAAAAAAACCTTTACATCAGTGTTAAAAATTTTGTTTCGCTATCATGTGAATCTTTTTGCACACAATGCCATAACACAACAGTTTTGACCGAACATTATGTTAACCACACACATGTCCTTGCGCGTAAGCAAAGTGTTCATATGCAACTGTGGCATAATCAATAGGAGAGCTTATTCAGTGTTTGTCATGCAGAAATATTTTTGGTTTAAGTACGTTCGGCTCAAGTGTTATTGAGAACCGGAGATAAACAGAAGAATAATAAGTTGCTCAAAATCGGTCAGATATGTTGCCTGTTATTTGCAGGCTTATTTGGGGTCGTGGAATTGATCCCGTAAGCGGCAGGTAATCCTGTATCAGGAGAAAAGTACGGTGTTCATCTCCAGTCAAACTAAATTGTTTTTTTGTTGGATTAAAAAATATAGGTAAGATCTCCAATTTCACAGTGACATTACCTTGGAAAATATTAATATACACAGCCGCTGGTAGGTAATTTCTAATAAAAGCACTTTTTTTAAAAGCGTAGCGGATATTTAGCATGCTCGGCAATGGGGTTTGCTGCTTTGTAGCATTTGCGCAATTGACATACACAGCGATTTTCCTAGGAATTAACATTCAAATGCCTTTTTTTCGGTAAATGCTGATTATTTATATCTTATTTGAAGGGTTTTGATGTAAACGTTGAAAAGAAGCACAATAAATTAATTTATGAATGCAGAAACAAAAAAACGGGCGAAATGATGAGTGATATTTTTTCACGATTTATAACAAATGGTTATTAACAAATGGTAATATGTAGAAAACCTTTTAGCAAAAGAATAGTTAATTTTACATGCAGAAAATGGCTGCTCATGTTTTATATTTATTAACAAACGCTTAGCAAAATAGATTTCGTATCCCATGAAATCCCACTCGGAATTCTTAAATGATTTTTGATTGGAACAGATAAGTTGTGGGGGCTTGTAATAATAACGATTATAGAGCCAAAATGTATATTTATTTAGGTAACGTAACGATGGCGAATTTTTAAAGAGTTTCTGTCTGACCGCGAAAATAAGGTGTGTATCTCGAATAGGTCACTGTTTTGACTGTATTTTTACATTCAAATATATCGTTTAGAACATTTGAACAAAAAGTATTATTTGTGTGTGTTTTGCTTAAAATTTTACGTTAAAAATATAATTGAAAGAATAGGGTATTTTTTTGCTTAAAAAAGCTTCTTGATTTCTTATTATTTTGAAAAAAAGTGACTGTTGAACTCGCAAAAGAAATGGAGCTTGCTTTATAAAGTAAATTAGGCATTAAAAATTGACGTTTTTATGAATAAAAAGCTAAATAATATAAAAAGGGCATAATTGGAAATTTTAATCAGAATTAGGCTCTTTCTTTAAGGATAAAATTAAATGAAGACTTAATTTGATACAAAATATCAAAGTCAATAACAAAAAGGCAAACTAATTAAGTAGCTTCTGTTTTCTAGTACATACTTTAGATTCGCAGTCAAATATAAGTCATTAAAAAAACCTGAATATTGACGTGACATAAATATATTCAGATGATGCATTTTAAAATGATACGTTATTAATATTTTTGAATAAAAAATGAAATTTCAGAATTCTAGTGACATTTAATAAAAAAAGGAAGATATTGCTCTACTTATAGTTTTTAATTACATAATATGCCTACTTATGTTCATCATTATTTATTACTTAGCTTAAATGCGTTCACATTGGCATTGAGAGAAAAAAAATGAAATATTTGCAAAGTTAGGCAAGTTGTTTGCAGGACCCGCAATACTGCACCTGTCAGCTTTAACTCACGCATATTTTCTTCCTGGTGAATAACTAAATAGGCATTAGTGTTTGCGGAAACAGAGAGATATTCATGCTAGCGCACAAACCTTGACATATATTTAGACTTGTTAAACGATAGATTCCTTCTGTAAACTTAAGTATTAAGCAAAGTTAACCTCACTAGTTGGTGATTTCTAAGTAAACTACTTTTTCTAGAATGTGTATAGCACAGCGCAGTAATACAGGAAAATGAACACCTGTTCGAATGAAATTTTTGCGATCTCGCCTATCACAGCGGGATCGTTCGTAGATTCACTGAAAGAAAATAAGGGATACATTTTGCATTTCTGTATATGTATACTTAACAAAAGACATCGTGTGGTTCTTTCCGGATCCTTTCTTACGTTTTTGAATGGCTGGCGTCAAGAGTCATAGGTTTGTTCGCCAAAAACATAGTTCGCAAAAGCGCCACTATGACAGGTGCTGGTCAGCCGCTCTTGGAAGTCGCTTTTTTTAACTGGTTTTCCTACTCTCCATATCAGCTGTTTTAGATAGACTTGTGGACCGTAAACATTGTTGCCTAATTCCACGCTGAACTCGCATGCGGCCGCGGCCACATGAATCACTAACACCCCCGCCGACTTAGCAAGGGCTAAATCCGCTGGCTTCAGCCTTTGAACACTTAGGTGTCCAGCTAAAATAATGGCAAAATGATTTACTTTATGATAGAATCTCATTTCCATCAAATTCAATATCCCATGATATATGAGATAGTTACCATCATTGTCCGGGTGAGTAAAAACTGTACAAATAATACGAGTGGACCAATTATCTATCAGGCTGACTTAACTTTTCAATATAATTTCTTCACAGTTTATAAATATCCGGCAGTTCATTAGACAAAACTTATTTCGAAGATTGCCACACCCATTTTGCTAATGAGAAATCACGATGCAGCAAGACTGTCCTGCGGTTAGTGTCATAATTTGCAGAAGCTACATTTATGCTGACCTATCTGATAGAGGCCACAATTAAAACCGGTTGTGAGAGAGGGGAAATTATTTACATTCCCCGCATTTCCATCAGCCCGTTTGAAACCACTTTCAATTTCCGGTGATGGCATTTTCCCGTAAAGGTTTGCTTTGCCGTGTTCATCAAGAAGTCCAAATATCAAACCTCTAAGGTGATTGGAATTCACCTTGAAGAATCGCGCGTTTCCTATGGCTTACTGTGCATTGCTATATCTCGAACCGGTTCAGACGGAACCTATACACCTGAGCAGCCAATGGGATTTCAAAGAATGTTGTTTACCATGAAGCATTCGTCTGACTTCCAATTTATTACGTGTCCTATTCATACAACATTTAGGACCATCCTTCCTGTTATTCCTTAGTTACTCAAAATTTGGCTCTTTTGCGTTCCCCCCTTTCCGTTTTACCCTACCTCCGTCCTTCTCATTATTACTTTTACGTGTATCCTCTCTTCTGTTCCCTATGCCATCTACCACGTTTTTGTGTAAACCGTAACACATTTTACCCTCTCCGGTGCCACAATTACATTTATTCGTCTTTCCTTATCAGTCTACATATGTGTTTGCTTATCAATCGAATGTATTAATTGTTTCAACAGATTTCAATGCAGAGGGCAATTACCTGTTCCCTTCAAGAGAGGCAAAAATGGGTAAGGAAGCTATGGTGAAGCATGGCTTACGCGCTAGTGACCTAATATAAGATGGTCAGTTTGTGGACTGTAGTAAACTAGCAAAAAGCCATTTCTCTGATAAAGCGCAGTATGCGCCACCATTTCGATCACACCCAAGCAAACGTCATTATTCGTGCTTTATGACATAAAGGATTTTAATACGCAAGGGTTCCTGGGTTAAGTCGTACAGTCATAGCGTTAGCGCAATGACCTTTCGAGGGTCATCTATGGAAAAAAGAATAACTTGCACATCATTTTTTATTTGTGGGGTGGTCGTTTGTTTTCGCGACCCAGCCATTAAAATGGTGGCTTGTCATCAGGTGTAGGCGTCATGTGCACAAGACAATTGCCTTCCTTTCTAGCTGGTAGCGCACTTGTCACATGGATGGCGTATCTGTATAGGAAGCAGTGCTGACAATGCTAACAGGCTGCCAGAAATGAGCTCAGGTGATAAGTGTATTCTACCTTTCACTTGCTCTCCTCAGCCTAGGAAATTTCCTCCAGTGTGATATGCGATAACTCTTTTCGAAATGAGGGTATACCAGCCTGTACAGCGTGGTGCGTATTGAGGGCAGTGGATGAAGTCAAAACGAATTCTGCGTAAACAACGCACTGCCCAACCAAAATGGTTTAAGCCCCTGATCACATGGCTTGCTTTTATTGCTTATGGGTTGACAGTTAATGCATATATAGATCTATGCGTGTGCTAGTTGTCTTATCTTGTGGACTAACTGAAGGAACATCCCAACGCGCTATTCACTACAAATCCTGATGTCTTTGGTTTTCTGGTTCTTATTTCATGTCACGGTGGCATTGGGATCAACAAATGATAAAGGTAAATTCGTGGAATGTCTGGCTACTTTTTGAATATATTCTTATATAAGAGTTTTCAATTGCGTATTTTGTGTAGATCATTAAAAACAGATCAGTGTCCAATAAACTACTATAACAGATTTGTTTGCAAAAGGAGCATTTGGAAAATTATTTTTTTATTTGCAAATACTCGCTAAACTGCAGACTGGCTCTCACCATGAAACAGACGTACCTGTATCGAGGCCGCCGGGAACACCTTGAAATGTGTATTTCCTTGTTTGACGGTGCCAAAATCTGAGCAATTACAGTTTCTGTAAATATCAGCAGAAACTCTAGTTTTATTTAAAGTAATATTTTGACAGTGCTAAAATTCGAACAAAAACAGCTGTCAAAACAATTGATAGAACATTAAGCATAGAACGAACTAATTGTCGACCCAGTAATTTAAAGTCACTAGGCGGTCATCAATTAACGAGAAAATATGGGAAAATTCTGTCAAGAGAATGATTACCACAACGTGTTATATGAAGTACTCTCAAAAATAAAACATTTAAACTCCAAGAAACTGTGGCCTTTAAAAACCTCTACGAAAATTATTCGGAAAAATGCTATGGAATAAGCTTATTAGAGAATAAAATCATCAAGCTTTTCTCATTTCAAATACGACTGATTAACTTTTAAATTCCCCATCGATACAGAATACACATACAGTGCAACAGCTGTGACTGCAGGTGTCAACAAAATCACTCTGTATTGGTCGTCAGAAATTTCGATCGGTCCTCAAGCATTCGAAGTTGTCACAAGGCCGGCGGATGTGCCAGGGATAATAACGAAAAAGCAGTCAGTTCTTATTGAAAATCTCAACTCCTCAATTTCATACGAATTTACCGTTTACCTAATAAATGCTGACAACGCAATAAAGACGCCTGTGGCGTACACAAGAGGGCAAACACTTTCTAAAGGTAAAATTCATGCATAAAAAATATTATGTTTGAATAAGTATATTTTTAAATTAAAATTGAATCCTCAAATGACAATTTGCAGGGAAGAAGTTTTACCTTCCCTAGAGAAGCGTCAATAAATATCGGAGAAATTCTGAAATTTATTTGTCATCATGTTCATTTGATGCATAACAATTATTCTACCTTATGGATCTTGAAAAAATGCTTAGCCGCTATCAATAAAAACACATCTTTTTTGTGCAAAAAATTAAAGGTCAATGCCCATATCTTTGAATTTTCAACAACATTCTGTGAGCTCCAACCAAGGTTAGATGTACATTTTGCCAGCTTAAAATTGCATCTGTCATGTGCATTGATATCATGTTGCAATTATTGCATTTCCCTTACCCTGTTCTCTTATTGTACGTCATTTTTTGTTTCTTTTTGACATAATTATTAATCGCGCTAGGCCTCAAACCATAGTCAAAATAAGAAAAGTAGGAATATGTGTTAATCTTCTGCTCACCTGAGTACAGTTTTAGATTCGCTGACGTTCCATACAGCTGAGGTGGCTATCCTTTGTCAAAAAAGATTACTAAATTTGACGTTGTGACTTACCATACCTTCAGCGTAGGTACTTGTTTAAGGGTCCAGACGCAAATTTTGCCAGTTTTCTGCCACTGCTGTACACATAAACAAGGGCCCTGGCTCGTCAGTGGGACCTGGGTTTGGTATCTGTTTTTTGGTTGATATGCCGGTTTTGAAGGTTAAGTTTTTAATCACCTGATATTAAAAGCTTAATAATGACTTTATTAATCAGAAAATTCAAAGTTCTGGTTGTACATGTTGGTCTCGGGTGTGAATTTTGGATATGAGTGACGGTAGTTGGGGTTCTGCTTCGTCCCGTAGGCAGATGATGCCTTTAATCTATCTCTCTTTTCCGGTAGTTTCGTCACATTGCCATCTTTGTCCACAAATTCTGACTTTCATTTGACCGTATCCTGTCTTTTAATTACGTAATGGCGTAGGATTATGCAGAGTGCAATAAGTCCACACGCAGGGCCAAACAGCGAACAGACAATAATCGACTATCCCAAAGCGTACAGTCACCAGTTATTAATTTGAAACAATTATAATTTGTGTACAAACCAAAAGCCTGCCACTGAACAAGGTCATCAGTATGGATTCCACAAAATGCTACGCAAAGCAAGTAACAGACACCTAAGCCATTTCCGGAGAGACTAATTATGTCTAAAATCTATGTGAAATCAAACTGAGTATCCGATTGACAAATTGTTCATAGTTTTGATGATTTTGTGCCTAGTTTAGTATGTTTGTCAAAACGAATTGACTGTAGAGAATAATAGCGGCCAGGCATGAAAACTTACCCGCAACTATAGTGTCCGGATTTTAAACTTGCACTTATACGGAGTCTGCAGTTTAGTGCGATAAAACCCCATAAACATCAAATTTTCTCTCAAATCTGAAAAGTCAGGGTGGTCGTAGCTCAATGGTTGAGTGCTGCGCTCAATACAGAATAAGACCCGTGTTCAAATATTGGATGGTCGAAATCTCGGATTGGGTATAAGTGGTTGATGACGGTTTGTTATCCAACTACGGAAATAGGGTTCTTCCTTGTCTCTGTTGGTTCTTCTATTCTATATGCTTTTATATGTATCTATAATGTGTATTTAATAATCTCCGTATGTTAGAGGCCTTATTTAACGTGCAATTTGCAATTTGTTTTTTGTATTAAAGCGAAAACTTCCAATAAATTTTATCACAGTCGGATATGGTCGAGCAGAAATTGCTGTTCTCTGAGTTGACTTCAAGTGCTTCCAGCCCTGGGCTGACAAGCAGTGCAATTCAATGCCTTTCGTGCATGTCATAGTTATCTGATAGCGTTGAATGCCGCTTAATGAGACATAAAATGCATGTGAGATACAACAATGCAACATAAATCTTGAGGATTTTATCGCATAATTTATTCGACTCTGATGCCGCATAGAAGTGGGTATAATCTCCTTAAAATTAATTCACAAAATTATTGCGCGAATAAGAGTCTCAAGGGGCATCACACACAAAGGGGCTACGCAACACTGAACTAATGGAGTTCAGGGGCCTTGTCCACATGCATAAACAAGTATGAGAAACATGGAGCCTGCAGACGATGGCGATGCGCGTGGAGCAGTTTTATAAAGCACACAGCAGCAATGTAGTGGATTTTGTCACTTCATAAACCAGCGCATGCTGTAGTGCGATGCGAAGCACATTAATTACGTAGGGTTTATATTTTGTACTTGCTTAAAGTGCTCAACTTATACTATTTTCTGTGTTGTATTAAGAGGACGAAAATCCGATTCATCTGACCGCACGGGTCATGAGCAGCACTTTCATAAGGTTGGATTGGAATGGAGCCAGGCTGTCGAATCGTCCTACACCACAGTACATTATAAAGAGCCCATCACACTCCGGCATGAAAGAGACCACTGAAAAGTTGGCACATGACTACACAAACCTTGAGCCTAACACAAAGTATATATTCACGGTACACTCAACAAGATCCGATGGGACGTGTTATCAGCCTGGTGCTGTGGTAGAAGTAACAACATGGAATAGCGGTAAGCTGGACCCCTTGTTTGGGCACAATTTTGTTTTCTGCAAAGAAACTTTGAGAAGTGCACCCCACATATGCCTAGTCGCAGCATTTTGCCCTGAAAGAACGGTGATCATAACGATTTTGGGAGTAGGGAAATAGGATAGGCAAGTACATTAATTTTTTAAAGTAAAAACAAAGTTGAAAATGTGGTTTAATTCTTTTCTTACAGCAGTTGTGTGTAAGTAGTTTCGCATGTAAACAGAGTGTGTGCACTTCGATTCCCACAGTACTATTTATTACACTGACTCCAAAACGGTAAGTCTGAATTCAAGTAAGTTGAAGAAGACAGCCTCCTAGTTTCCATCTGAATTTGTCCAGGTATTTCAAGAAAAGTGCGATTTGAAAATCTATTTTTTTGTGAAACCATAGGTGATAATACAAATTACGAAAAGCTTTAAGAGAAAGATGCACAACATTGGTTAAACAAGAAATAATGAATGCATATAAGAATTATTAAAATACATGTTCGCATTCTGTTCAAATTCTCCACGCATATTATCCCTGGAGTATATGAGGTGAACTGCTTAAACAACTGTTGCTCAAAATTTCCATCGGTTATCTACGCAAGCAATTGCAATCATATTGAAATAGGTAATGTTATATAGGATCCAATGTTTTTCTACGCTCGAGGTCAATTAACATTCGCTTGCCGATGATGTGAAATGAGCTTGTCTAATATCTCCTAGTGTCTTTTTTCTGGTTTTGTCCTTCAGGTTATATTTTAGCCGCCCCGCGGTGAAGTCTGGCGTGAGAGCTCTAAGGGCAGCATAGTTGGACGCGTGGGCCCTCTAACACAGTGGTGTACTTACATTTACAAATTAACCATACGCACATATATGTATGTACATATACATATATAAATACGTGTGGGTCCTCCAACACATCGGTGCACGCATATGTACTCATTAAATATACAAACATAAATATACCCACACATGCATAATTCTTGATGGAGAAATTACTCGGAAAACGGTGACAAACTTTATTCGCAAATTTTCGACACATGCACAATTAGGTCGTCTTCAAACGTAAGGGATTATTGTAAGGAGCATTTCATATTTTTAAACGTGTCAAAAAACCGATAATGTTGTGTCAGTTGTGGTCATAAGCCTGCTTTAGTGGTTGGTCTATTTTCTATATTTCTTCAAGGTTGGTGTGTATTGAATCCAACTCAACGTGCCTGTTAGGCAGGCCTAACAAACAGCTTAGCAAGCAGCAACTTGCAAAGCCAATATCCGCGCCCAAAATTTGTATCGATTGGCCTTTGCTCGAACTACGACTTTGAGGTGGACAATCCATCGATATTTTGAATTTCTAGTCTAATTCACCCAGTGGGTCAAGAGCCAATGGGACTAGCTACAACCTGAGGAGAGCATCCTATTGGCGCAAGGCACACCTTTAACATATGTTTGTTTCCCTAAAATCGTTGCACATAAAACCCTCCAAGAATTCCTGTATTGCATTCTTCTTTTAATGTTCTCTCTGTATGGACTCACACGGGACGTCATCGGGCGGCTACATGTGACGAATTATGCATCAACAGGCACGTTGATTTGGATTCGATAAGCACCAACCTTAAACGATGTCCCAGAAAATAGACCAACCGCAAAAGTAGGCTAATGAACACAACTCACAAAGAAATTTCGATTATTTTGACATGTTTTAAAATGTGATTTGCTCCTTATACAATTCCCTCACGTTCAAAGACGATGTTGCCTTCTAGAGTCGAAAATGTACGAATAAAGTTTGTTACTGTTTTACCAAAAAATGTTTCCATCAAATTATAGTTATCGGAATGACTTTTTTCAAACGCATATAGATATATATATATGTGCATAGATGACGATGATATCATACCATAATTCCGCAAAGTCACTAGCAAAATGTCCAGACACATGTTTTGCCGACGTTTCTGCTTCTGAATGATACAGCAACGAAGAGTTCGGCTCATCAGTAAATTCCCAACGTTCTCTTTGCAGTTTCTAGTATATGACCTTCAGGTATAAATCAACGAAATAATCTCGAAAATTATATGGTGCATGACATGAAAGAAGTTGGACGGGGCATGACTTTGAAGGCTCAGACCTTAGGTTTTGATGGACATTTTTATCGAAGACAATCAACCACCGCAGAAAAACCACGAAAATGTTCATTCTACAAACGAATAGCACTACAAGTAGTGTGAATTTTATATGACCTTGATTTGATACCGTACTTCCGCGTAAATATTAGCTAGAAGCCCATGCACATGTTTCGCCGATGTTTCTGCAACTGCATGATACAGCAAGGAGAGGTTCTGCTCGTCAGTAGGCCCCCAACGTTTTTTTTTCGGTCAAGGAACAATTAACTTCCGCTTGCCGAATAACTCGCATCGCAAACCATTATTACCGTCACAAAGTGACTTAGTTGATATGATGAAATAGAACCGACAAAGCAAATTGAGACAGGAATGGCAATTTTTGGTTTGTAAGCTATCACCAGCCAGTCATACCAAATCTCGAGGGTTGACACCGCCGAGATTTGAACTCGGGATCTGCGATCATTTCGTACGAGACACTGCCTCTAGTCCACGGGTCGCCTGATTTTTTGATTGTGAGTGATCTCGGGAACCATAAATGTAATATCCTGACGTTTCAAAAACAGACTATTCGCCGTCGTTTGAGGTAAGTGTCCTACCGTTTCTTAAAGTAATTTTGGGTAGGTGACAAACAGAGTTCATGCGGACATGGAAGCAGAGTGTGTAAGGGGCTTATCAATTGACGGTACTGCTGGCAGGTGAAAGATGTGACGTTGGGTCCATCAGTTTAGCGTTTTTCTGCGTGCGGTGGAGCTGTTAGCCGCCACCGTATCGGAATCAGCCAGGTATGTGTCCATGTTAAGATGTGTACAATATCCTTTCCGCCCTTGGCTGTGACCCTAGGCTGAGACTTTCTCCCGCTTTAAAACATGTGTCTGGTTATGCCTTTTCAGACTAAGAAGATGAACTGGCAATGGCTAGGCCAGCCTTTTCGGCAGGTTCGCGTGTTGTTGTGGTTCTGAGTGTGTGAACAACAGCATAGGTAAAGTTTAAATCATGGTCACCTTTGCGATTCCGTTCATTGAGGTGAGTAAGCAGGACTTGATAGACTGTAGGGAGTGCCACACAACGCTTGATGAAGGTTATCCCGGTGTGCTAGGATTTGATTGTTTCTCTGACTACGCTGTCATATTATCGACCCAGAAAATGACGTTGGTGGTTTCGTCTCCGGGCAGGGATGCCTTAGGTCTCATGATAAGCTTTCGTTTTCTTGATTTTTGTCGTTGGGCGATGGCAAGCCTCAGTGTATTTAAGAGGCGGGAGACCACTTTCAAGACGACGCTGATGTACGGCAGTGCGCGTCATAGTATTTAATTGTTCGGTCGCCAAAACCCGGTTCGCTTGGGATCGCCTGCCACGTTCGATAACATTTCGAGGCTCACCGTTAGGCAGGAAGATGCGCTGAGGGTACTGTAGTTCTAGCTGTCGGTCTTGCGGCTCGCTACATAGTGCTTCTGCCCGTTTGTATAAAGCCTCCACACAAGTGCGTTTGTGGATTGGCGGGTGCTTACATTGGTAGCTGATGGCACGTGTTTGTGATCTTCCAACAACCGTTGTTTTGAGGAACCCGTTAGGTTTTTGATGGATAATAGCATCTAGGAACAATAGTTGGCTGCCGGTGTCGGGCTCTACTGTGAACAAGATGTTGGAAAAAATTGAATTAAGGAGAGCGTGGAATTCCTAAACAATTTCAGGTTCAATGATAACGAAGGTGTCGTCAAAATATCGACTCCACAACTTTGGCCTATAGGTTTGGAACAAGAGATTCTCTAGTTTTTGCAGAACTGCCTGTGCGATTAAACCTAATTGTGGCGATCCAATTGGCGTCCCCTTGACCTGTTCATACGTTTTTCCCTCGGCAACGAAGAACGTCTTAAGGCAGAATTTGAAAATTTGGACAAGATGTCTCCGTTTCACCGACTCACTCACCTTATCGTATTAGATTTCAGTAGCTCGCAGACAGTCCCGACTGCCAAGTCTTGTGTTATCGAAGTAACGAGAGACGTGACGTCGAATGACACTATTAACTAACCTTTGCAGAGTCATAATTCCTTCAGGCGTTGCAGGAATTGGTCGGCAGGGCAGACCGTCGCGGCAGCGTTCACCGTCAGTGACCTAGGATTGCTGAAAAAATTTTTCGCTAGGTTAAATGTTGGTACGACGCGTGACGATAGGATTGGCAGAAGGGGAACCACGGCTAAGTGTACCTTCGGTTGGCTATTCATCCTGGCTGTGAAGACATCTGTAGGTTTGATCCCCAGTCATGTCACCAGTCGTGTTTGCACTTCTATGAGCATCTTGTCAAGCTGCTTCATCATCTTCATCATCAGTGCATCATCACACGAGGGTAAGCGTGTACTTCTTCCAAAATGACGTTGAAATTTTGGAGGTAGTCGGACTTATCTAACAACACTGTTTAAAAGCCTTTGTCTGCCGGGAGAATGATGATGATGGGGTAAACTCCCAATGGTTTCAGTGCATTCTCTCCCGCCCGGAAAATGATTGCGCGTGTTTTGTGCGCCATCACCAAAACTTTTACCTTTTGCAGATTACATGTTTTGTCTCTTCATATTCCCCAGGCCGTTTGACAATTGATTCAAACATGCCAACGAGATTTACCGGGTTGGCATCTGTGGTGGTAAAACAAGCTTCATGGTTGAGCGCTTTTTAGTTCTGCAGAAGTCAGTTGCTTGGAGGATAAATTATGCACCAGGACTTCGGTCTTCTGTGATAAGCAGGATTGTGTTGAAAGCTTCTCACCAACCTCGACACCGCTCGTCATCCGGAGATCTCTGGCCCGTTTTTAGACCACCTGTCGCAGCAGCAAGACTCCGTTCTCACCAATAAGATGGATACACTGTGTAAACACTTGACACGGACCTCTATTTATTTGCGGAGTCGATGGGTCATAAACATTTCATCCAACCGCATTTCATCATCGCCTCACCACATGCCGTTTGCTGTCACTCCTAATCTTAGTGAATATACATCCAAGTAGCTGGGACAGCAAATGATGGGTGGCAAGGCGCTGATGAACTGCGATTCGATGAAGTGCTTATGACCCTTCTGATAGACCTCAGTGGAGGACCAACTGCGCCGTCTGCGAGTGCGTTTGTTTGTGTTGTGTCCGACCATCTGGTGTTCAGGGTTATGCTTAGCTGATGAAAGCTTATAATCCTGAAAACATTCTGTATCAATTGACCCCCAAATGTTGTCTTACTTTCCTTACATTGCGAGCTCTCTGGCTAAGCGGAATTTAATTAAGTCTTGATGAGGTTAGTGTAACACCTCTATTCATTCGTATATATATATATTTTTTCATGATTTTAATAGCGGAGGATAACCCAAGTGAGATTACTGCTGAGCCCTGCAGTGCCAGCTGCATCCGTCTAACTTGGAGGGCTCCTGTTAAATCAAATCACTCCCCCACACTCTACACAATTTTGACGAACATTAATTATGAGAGCACTCAGCAAACTACGGCAACAGCAATCGACATTGACCAACTTTTGCCAGCAACAGCGTACACATTTCATGTGTATTCGACTTCAATTGGTGGCGGCTGGTATACACCTGGAGTAAAAGCCATGGCAACTACGTTTCCTGAAGGTAATAAACATGCTAATCTAGAGTTGTTTCGTTGTTTTTCGTACGGGAGTTGAAACGTCTTTACAAAAACGTAATTGTTATAAGTTTGCTTAACTTCACTTCCTCAGAATCTCGTCGTAGGAGAAAAAACGCCGGCAAACATTGATACTCCAATTTACGCCGCTCATTGGCAAAACTCCGAACACACAACATAGTTTTTATCTAATGAAGTATAGTGGATATACTTAAGAATATAATATTAAGCAAAGTCAGCACAAGCTAGGATAAACGTAAACTAAGGATCATAAGTAAAAATAATTCAGACAGTTATGGGCTTGAGCGTCAAAAAATAGTGGCAAGCTAATAGAATATACGTACAAATACAATTCTTTTTCATTTATGTTTCACAAAACATGTGTCAGAACTGGATTTGGTCCTTTTTTGAAAACGTTTTTCCCATTGTCGATAAGTATTAATCATCTTCTTTTTTAATGCTCCAAGTGTTTTGTTTTTATGTACATTGAGAATTCCAAAAGATGTCGGATGCTAAACTGATTCGGGCTCTTGGCTAAGATAAAAAAAATTGGATGCCAAACAGGGACGGACTGGCGCTTTCTTAAAGTTAGCTCGCGGGTTAACATGTCAGGCCAATCATACTATCTTATGCGGTGAAGGAAAGTTCCGTTTGCTCGTACTTTTGGTATTATTTCGAGAGTTAGATTGCTGTTAGCATCAGACTTTTTTTGAAATTATGTTGAACACTTTACGCAATTCATTGTTTTGCATTGTGTGTTAATAAATATCGAGGTCGTTCAAAACAATTTCTTAAAACAAAGCAAAATCAAATGCGTTCAAATAATTTGCACAAATAAGCACTTCTTTAAACAATCCTCTTTATGTACCTGTCTGTCCGGGTCACGACTTTATAATCACCCAAACATGTCAACTCATTGGTGAGAAAAAAATGCATTGCCACAACAATAGCCGATAAGGAATACATCTAAGATAACTTAAACACCTTCGAATGAGAAGCTACCGCTTCAAAAAGTGCTTTAGTTAGATACTTTGAAGTCGAATGTCTGTGCACTTAAGCTTTTTAGAAGATGGATCCAAGATCAAATGGGATTTTTTCACCAGTTTTCTTACTTCCTTAAATATGAGAGAAAACGCCTTGTTGGAAATGAAAAAAAAAATAGTTGTATGCAATCCAGATCAGTTTTCAATACGTTTTAATTTTTAAATGTACAACAGAGTGACGAAGATTATCCTTCGATATTTTTAACATGATGTTATTTTGTCTGCCCTGTTCCAAAATTTTCGATTTCTTCATTTTCTTCAGTATTTTCCCATTTGGAAATAATATTTTAGGATTTTTATTGGGAAAATTGATACGCTTTCTTGATATTTCAAGTTAAGACAACTAAGACCAGTAATTTTGGTGAACTGGAATACCTTTTGGTCTTCTGTAAGTTTATTACTTACCTCTAGTGCACAAACCATAACAATTGTAAGGAAAACATTTTCGTAGATTTAATAATTTGCCTATCCGAGAAAAATGTTTGATATAATATAACGAGTAACGGCGTGTTCATGGAAGCAAAACAAAATGACACGTTTTGTAAACAGATATAATTAAAAAGTGCAGCCATTTCATTAATATTCTTTTATATAACAGCATGCACAAACAAGAATGTATTTTACACAGCATTAAATGGCGTAAAAATAGGCTTTGGATATCAACAAACGCAGGATTTGGCCCATTTCCGTGTCGTTTTTCTTAAGCTGTATAGAGATAAACGGAATTCAATTAAATTAAACAGTATTTTGCGCCTATTTTCAACCCAACCTCCAATGTGCGTTCAATCACCCAGCCCCCTACCTTTCATTACATATGCAATCAACTCTACATGCCACTGACTTGCTGGCGCTACTGTAGGTTTCGCCAATGCCTTATTGTTCATCGCAGATATGACATAAATGCCATGGTTTGGAAAGTTATCAAAGAACGGGGTAATTCCAACTGCCAAGTCAAGCCCGCAGTCTTTTCTTAATTAAGACCAAATAAGCTACCCACATAGTGGATGTTCTTTGTCAACACGTCAGCCCTTTCAGGGTCTGGCAGCTTTTTATTCATGTTTCTTTGTTCATAAATAATCCTGAACATGGGTGGCGTTGTGGCGCCATGTTTAGGTGCATGATCAGTCAGCGGCGGTCACCGGTGCCCTATCCCATCTGCAGTCCCTGTTACTCTGTCTTGACACTATACACAGTAAAGGGCAGTACGGTGAATGCAGCAAACGCCTGTGCTCACTAAATTCGAACAGAAGCCATAGTTCCAATATCAGTCTGCTGTGGAGCACAATGTTTGGGCATCGTCGAGCATTGCTACGTTGTCAGGCCGGTAGAAGTATACTAGCAGATGAGAGATTGCGACACGTAAAACAAAATACTACTAGCAGTAGGTTAATGTTAAATTCACGAAAGAACTACCGCTTGCTGACGCTTATGTGAATAACGTAGAAATTGACGGCTGAAAAATAAAATAATCCATTGGTTTTTTACAACAACGTTGTGATACAACTGATTTTAAAAACATCGATTCAAGAATATGTAAAATTGGCTTGCTAACTAAAATGTTAAGGATTCTGATGAAAAAAACCACACGTAAGCCTCAAAAGGTCAACAGAAGCAGCCTCATCTCCAGATTGCCTTATTGTACAGAAGGACAGAAAACATACTCTATCAAAGTTATAATTATACCTGGCACCTTTATTGCTTGGACGTGATTCTCCGCAACGGGATCAGCACTGTGCAAGAATTCTGTTTGCCGTTATAAATACGTTTGCATTCCTTTACCATAATGTTCCATAATGCACGTGAATCATCACAAATTAAGTCAAATAAACAACGTTAAATAGCCGAATATATGAGGTGTCCAATTGCGCCAACATTAAAATTTAGCGACGACGGTTCCTTGAAAATAAGTCGAACCCATTGCTGCACATTCTGCACAAAAGGAATTTTGAAAGCAGGTGCAGACGGACGTGGCTTCGTTGATCAAATTAAACCTATAAAATCAGTCTAAAATCCTGCTAATCATATTCATTTGATTTTTATGAATTTAACCAGGCTTCTGCAATTATAAAATTTAAGTGCTCTCCTGAATCCATTACAAGAACTTTTTATAAAAAAATTAACAAAATGTACTGTTTGTCCTTTATTTTCGTAGGGATGATTTAAAGGTACTGCCAACTATTAAAGCCCATGAAAAACAGAGCAAACTAACATGCGGTCGTTTTCAAAAGTAAATTTTGCCATTTATACATGCGGGAAATAATTTGACAAGGGATATTTTTTGGAGATGTGACCTGCCATTGAATCACTGATAGCTGTGCGCAAAAGTTTAACCTACCAGCCCTTCAGATAGAAAACAAGCGAGCCACGTTGTGTGTCGGGCAAATTAAATATCTGACATTGCAAATTGAACTACATTAAAAAGAAATAAAATGTTTATCCTTCTTAATGTTATTTTTTTATTATTTTATCAGCAGATCAAGTATACACATATGAATTAACGGCTTGGAATGAATCAGCAACTAAAGTTACCTTATTTTGGGTGGGTAAACCAGAAGCATTTACTCCCGGCCGCAAATTCCTTATCATCACAAGACCAGCGGGTATGCCAGCTATAACAACGCGAAAACAGTACGTGCAGCTGGAAGGACTGGACCCCCATAATTTCTACAGGTTCTCTGTCTACGCATTTTGGGCAAACGGTACCCCCAGCGATACTCATATGAGTGTAGATTATACCTCACCGCGAGAAGGTAAATATTCTGTCATGGATAGGCTTAATATTGCCTATATAATAAAAACCTTACTGAAACAGATCACAGAAAATAATGAGAAGTAATGGGAAACGCACATCAAGTTACTATAATGATGGAGTCTCAGCACCTCTTCTGCACAACCATTTACACAGCCACCTTATCCTCATAAAGTTCTTGTACAACCCGCCCACTTTTGTATAAACACATGTATAAGCAGGCGCAAAACAGTGGGATATCGGCAATAAGGACGAGATAAATCGCAGTACGAATATGAAAGGCAACGTGTGAAGTATTATATCCGCTGTACTCGGTCAGGTATGGTTGGTCATCATGTTAGCTGGCCCTTACCCAATTTACTACCATCATATAGAGTGCTATTTTGGGGAAGCTCTTTGCCAGGCTGTTGCTTTGTGTAGGTTTGTAATAATTGTCAAAGAAATTCGCGAAAAATAATTTTATAAAGAGAAAAGTATGGAAGAAAATATGATAGAATAGGTCTTGGCCTTCACAAAAGAAGACCTGCGGATGATGATGATGATGATGATAATTGTGGTAAAATGCCGGATATAAACAGGGGATTCTTTAAAGGTTTTAGTTGTTTTCCCCTGTATGCTGACACTAAAGACATTCCAATTTTATGCACACCGTTTTCCGTAGCATGCCTCCATGACTAAATTGTCAGGGTGAGCTTCTCTACCCTATTTGTTGTCTCCTTGAGTTTTGAGCAGCATGCCTTAAGATAAGTAATTGATAGTAAGTGGAAGCATTCAGACGTTCAAATCAAATCCACTTTAGGAAAAAAAATAGTTTTCACCTGGAGCTCTATTTAAATTGCTGGATTTGACGCTTGAATTATAATCTTATGCTGGTTATAAGCGTTAACTAGAACGATGCATGATACGCTTTCAAAATAAAAAAACGATCTGAACGTTATAGTAAAGCCAGTAACCTTCTACGTGGATCGCGTTCCTATTATCAGTCGAATGCTACATTAAAAAAATTAGGTTGGATTACTTTTTTGTCAATTATGGATTGTATTACACAGTTCAAGACAACAGATGACCGAATACTGAAACGATTTGTATTTTATTCTTACCTTTCGGACTTTTACCGGAGTCTATGGTCAGAGATGGGAAGCAGCAGCCAAAAAGTGGCTGGTTATAGCTCTTGAACCGACAGTTAAATTTAAAACGTACAGAAAATAGTCAGCTGTAAGGTAAAGGTTCCCAATTGCCACATCAGCACCGAAAATGGGGCGGTAATGAAGGACTAACGGCCAATTAATCATGACAGACGAATGGTTGTTACCTTATGTAAGACCTCAGGGCTCTTGTACCAAATGCTGCACGGGTATATGTAGACGGCGCCCTTGTGGCTGAAACCCTCTGCTGATAGCTTGTGTGCTTTTCAACATAAGAACAGTTGGAGCATGCATCCACAATTGTAGGCCCATTTGCGAACCTTCTGCTAGCATTTTGTACAGTCGCTTAAAATATTTAGACATAAGCACTGAAAGAATTCAGTTTGATTGAGTTAGGAAATTTTTATATAAGCAACAATTGGGCAACCGTCCAATGATGATGAGACCTATATGTGAGGCAGTTATATTGATTAAATTACTGTTAATATTTTTAATGGTTCACATTTTTTTTCAGATGACACACTTCCTACTGAACTCACCGCGAAAGTCCTAAGCTCCAGCTCTATACGGTTAAATTGGAAACCAGCAACGCGTTCTGATCTTCAACGTCCTCTATACACTATTGAATGCAATTCACAACGCTATACAACAGACAAAACGACCTATGACATGATAAACCTTGCTGATGGTAGATTGCACAGTTTTAAGCTATGGTCAACACAAAGTAGTGGTTCATTCTATCTGCCGCCTCTGCAGTTGACTGCGAGCACATGGGACATAGGTATTATTGATGCCTGCCTAATATTTTTAATGTTCTTAAGTTTTTTTATGATATCATTACTATAATGTTTTTTTTTGGGTTAAGTCAAACCGACAAAAGCAAGGGTGCTGCGATAAAGCAAAGCAACAAGTCTGCCTGACAGTTTGTATGATAATGCCTCTGAATATTTGCTGATTTAACTTGTCTCGTTGCGCATCAATATGCCGATACAACGAAATTCGTAAACCTGTCTAATCTAAGACATGGTAAAATCGACATCCTATTCAAAGTTTTCGCTCACATTTCGCGTCGCATTACAGCAGCGATAGTGCTAAGAGTCGAGCCAGTTATCGAACAGTTTCCCCCCCGTATTCCATAATTATTATTCCTAGAAGACTAGACGAGTTCTCAGTGATTTCTAAACACCCTGAACGCACGGTCCATTACCAACTGTTTGGTGAAAAATTGTGTGATCTATTTAAGTTTAACATAATAGTCTAGAATAATTATGTGATATTCGTGGACAAGTATGTAATGCTGTGGATGCAGGGAGGGGTTTTAAATTGATTGTCAAATATACAATTTTTTTTATTGCATGATTTGCATAGTGGAAAAAAATCCCACTGATGTCGTTGCTGAGGCCTGCAGTTCAACCTGTATTCGTCTAACCTGGAAGGCACCTAAGCAGTCTGACTGGATGGACAAATTCTACACGGTTGTTACAAACTCAGATTACAACAACGCACAGCAAACCGAGAAGAACACAATCGACATTGAATATCTTTCACCAGGAACGAATTATGTCTTTACAGTGCACGCAAAGTCTGCCGGGGACTTTTTGTATGAGCCCGGCGGGCATGCAAGTGCAAGGACTCTCGAGGGTGCCTAAACCAAACGCAGGAGCACAAACGCCGGGGAAGGTGACACTTTTTTTTCATTATCGTGGATGTCTTATTTCTGTCTTAAATACGCGCGCAAAATTTCGAAAAAATATCATGAAATTGGATTTTATTCATCTGTTAGAATGGAAAAAAAACTCCCACGTAGTTTGCTTTCGATATATTCAAATAAAAAACTAGTTATGAGTGAGACATTTTACAGAGAGATTTAATAGAAATAGTTCTAAGCGTAGGCCAGTTTGGATATGCGTGTGTCAGTACGTCACTAACATATCTCCTAGGATGCTCCATAACATATGTATCGGTTGATTATGCGGTGGACAAGGTGCGCTGCAATAAATCTGTGTACTGTTTTTCTCTGAGAACCTTGGGCTTCACTTAAACTTATTTCCTGAATTTTCTGTTAAGACCCACAAAACCTCCACCTGGGTATTGAGGCTGTCGTACTCGAGCTGATTGCTACCACTTTCCTACTTTGAAAAATGTATAATTT
This sequence comes from Ligula intestinalis, assembly GCA_036362985.1. NCBI lineage: Eukaryota > Metazoa > Platyhelminthes > Cestoda > Diphyllobothriidea > Diphyllobothriidae > Ligula > Ligula intestinalis. The sequence goes on from JAYGXS010000006.1 coordinate 33,004,832, forward strand.
GATTTATTTTAAAGTTAAAAAATAAACATGCTGCACAGATATGGTCATTTGCTTCTTTTACAGAATTCCACACTAAATAAACGTGGATATTATTTCTGGCAAAGGCAAAAAAACTGAAATGGCAATTTGTTGCTTTTATCGCAATCAAATGCATTCTCAGTTTCCTTGTTAAATTCAGATGCACATTATTTTTACTGAATTCTTAATGTGAATGAATATTCACTTCATACGTGTGGCAAAGTACTTTTCTGCTCATTCGTCTAAGGCAGGTGTAACGGTGTAAATAGCAGTCTTGAATACAAGCATACGTAGAGTGTCGCGTTCATTTGCCTGTATGTATATTTATACAAAAGAAGCAAATGTGCGCGTCTCCTGACATAAATGACGCGATCTACCGATCCCGGCAACCATTGTTTGATCATCATAACGTTTAAAAAGCTCACAGGCATCCATCGCCAGCACTCGACATTAGTTATGGCTAAATGATGACGGCTAATAAGCCAGAAATGGCCATTCCGGTCTCCCTTTTCTTTGCCGAATCCACTTCATCATCATATTGCATTTGTCACTATGTGATGGTATTTGATGGTTTGAGTTGCTAGCTCCGTGTCAAAGCCGAACTTAATTGTTGCTTGACTAGATCGGTAAAACAACTGCTTTCATTCATCATATTCCCGATCACAAATGACAAAGCAGGTGACCCTTTGATTAGAGGCAGTGTCTCTAACGCAATGATCAAAGGTCACGGGTTGAAATCTCCGAAGTGCCAAACCTGGAGAATGGGTATGACTGGCTGGCGACGGCTAATAAGCCAGAAATGGCCATCCCCGTCTCCCTTTGCTTTCTCGGATATTCTTCTTCATGATATCATTTTTGCCAGTATGTAACGTTCATTGAGGGCTTGCGTTGTGAGCTCCTTGGCAAAGTTGAACTTAATTGACCCTTGATGAGTTTGGTTTAACGTCTGCAATCA
>JAYGXS010000006.1:33005904-33018693 GCA_036362985.1 Ligula intestinalis
TATCAGATGGGTCATAAGCACTTCATCGAACCGCAGTTCATCAGCGCCTCGCCACCTGCCATTTGCTGTCACTGCTGATCGGGAATATATTCACTCAGGAATGTGCGAACACCGATCGAATAGACTTCCGAACTAAACAAAGTTCGTGTGGTGGTCAGAGGTCCCCAACGGGTGACCGCCTGCCAGGCCAATTCCGGCCAAGTCATAATAGCAGTAAGTGGGGTATGACAGCATCTAGGGGGTAACTTGATACAGAACTGTTTCGGGCTTATTAGCCTTCATCAGCCAAGCAAAACCCTGAAAACCAGCTGATCGGAAAACACAAACAAACGCACCTACAGACGCCGCAGTTGGTCCACCACTGGAGTCTATGAGATGGGTTATAAGCACTTTAATCGCAGCGCAGTTCATCCGCCCCTCGCCAACTGTCATTTGCTCTCACTGCTGTATGGGCATATTTTCACTTGCAATTGTGCAAACAACGATCGCATAGGCTTCCGTCCAAAACAAAGTGCATGTGGTAGGCAGAGGTCCTCAACGTGTAACCGCCTACCAGGCCGATACCCATCAAGTCAAAAAAATCTGTGAAAAGGGTATGGAAGCATCTGCGGGTTACTTGATACAAAACTCTTTCGGGTTTATTACCTTCATCAGCCAAGGCTTATCCTGAAATCCAGCTAATTGGACAACAAATACAAACGCAGTCAGGGAAGTCACAGTTGGTCGACCACTGAAAACAAACAGATGGGTAACTAGCACTTAATCCAACCGCAGTTTATCATCGTCTCGTCACCTGCCATTTGCTGCCACTGCTGATCGGGTATATTTTTACTGAGATATGTGCGAGCACAGATCGAATAGGCTTCCACAATAAATAAAGTTCAGTTGGTGGTCAGAGGTTCCCAACGGGTGACCACCTGCCAGTCAAATGCCGGCTAAGACACAATAGCATTAAGTTGGGTATGACAGCATGTGGGTTAACTTGATACAGAACTCTTTCGGGATTATATACCTTCATCAGCCAAGCATTACCCTGAAAACCAGGTTAAGCAAAAACACAAACAAATGCATTTACAAACAGCGCAGTTTTTCTACCACTTAAAACCATCAGATGGGTCATAAACACATCATCAAACCATAGATTATCATTTTCTCGCCATCTTATATAAGCTGTTACTGCTGATTAGATTCATATTTTTACTCAGAAATATACGAACAACGATGGAATAGGCTTCCAAAATAAATATCGTTAATATGGTGGAAAGAGGTCCCTAATGGGTGACCACCTGCCACGCCCATGCCGGTCATGTCCTAAAAGCAGTAAGTTGGGTATGACAGCATCTTTGTTTACTTCATGCAGAACCTTTTCTGGCTTATATGCCTTCATCAGCCAAACATTACCCTGAAAACCAACTTAACAGACAACACAAGCAAACGCACTTATAGGTTGTGCAGTTTGTAGACCACTTAAGTCCATCCGATGGGTTAAAAGTACATCATAGTACCGAAGATTATCATGGTCTCACCACATTCCAATTTTTTCTGGTCTCTATCAGATGGGTTTTAAGCACTTTTATCGAAGCGCAAATTATCAGGGCCACGGCACCTGTCATTTGCTGTCACTGCTGATCATATATATATATCCACTCAGAAATGAGCGAACTTCAATCGCAAGGGGTTCCAACCGAAACAAATATCATGTGGTGGTCAGAGGTCCCTAACGGGTGACTGCATTTCATGGCGTTGCCGCCAAAATCACATGGCTGCAAGTTGGGTGGGACAGGATCTGGGGTTTATTTAATACATAATGGTTTCGTGCTTATTAACCATCACCAGCCAAGCATAACCCCGAAAATCAGCTTATCAGAAAACACAAACAAATGCGCCTAAGGACGGCAAATTTGGGCCACAAATTAATTCCATCGTATTTGTTATAAGCACAAAATCTTCTCGTAGTTGATCATCCGCTTGCCACCTTCTATTCGCTGTCACCGTTGTTTGAGCATTTTTTTAACTCAGAAGTGATTATAAACTTATCGAATAGGCTTCCACAATAAACAAAGTTCAGTTGGTGGTCAGAGGTCTCAACCCAGTGACCGCCTGCTAGGCCGATGCCGGCCTAGTCATAATAGCAGTAAGTACGGTGTAAGAACATCTGGGGGTTTCTTTTTTCAGAACTGTGTCAGGCTTATTAACGTTCATCAGCCTAGATTCTCGGGCAACACAAGCAAACGCATCTACATATGGTGCATTTGGTCCACCAAGGTAGTCTAGCAGATAGATTATAAGCTCTTCATTGTTCCGCAGTTTATTTGCGCCTCGCCACATGCCAGTTGCTGTAACTGCTGATCAAATGTGCGAACTGAGATCGAAAAGTCTTCCGAAATAAAGAAAGGTTATGTAGTGGTCAGACGTTTTCAACCGGCGACCGCCTTCCAGGCCAACGCCGTCCAAGTCATAATAGCAGTAAGTCGGGTATGACCGCATCTGGGTGTAACTTGATCCAGAATTGTTTTGAGATTATTTACATTCATGGACGATTCAAGTTACCCTGATGGTTACTTGATGCAGAACTGTTTCGAGCTTATTAACTTTCATCAGCCAAGCCTTATTCTAAAAATTAGCTGATCGCGCAACAAAAACAACGCACTTAGAGAAATTGCAGTTTGTCCACCATTGGAACAAATTAGATGGGATTGTAGCACTTCATCGAACCGCAGTTCATCATTACATCGACACTTGCTATTTGCTGTCACTAATGATCAGGTATATCTGCACTCAGAAATGTGCGAAAACCGATCGCATAGCCTTCAGACCTAAACAAATTTCATGTGGTGGTCAGAGGTCTCCAACGGGTGAACGCATGTCAGGTCGATACTGGCCAAGTCATAAAAGCAGAAAGTAGGCTATGGCAGTATCTGCGGGTAACTTGATACAAAACATTTCTGGCTAATTGACCTTCATCAGCCAAGATTTATCCTGAAAACCAGCTGATCGGTCAACAAAAAAACAAACTCAGTTTAGTCACAGTTAGTCCACCACTGGAACTAAACAGGTGGGTTACTAAGACAACATTGAACCGCAGTTCATCAGCGCCTCGCCACCTGCTATTAGCTGTCTTTGCTAATCATTTATATATTCACTCAAACATGTGTCAACACCGATCGCATAGTCTTCCGCCCTAAACAAATTTCATGTGGTGGTCAGTGGTCTCCAACGGGTGACCACCTGCCAGGTCGATTTCGGCCAATCCATAAACACAGCAAATGGGGTGTGAAAGCATATGGGGGTTACTTGATACTGAACTGTTTCTGGCTAATCAACCTTCATCAGCCAAGCCTCTTCCTGAAAACCAGCTGTTTGGAACAAAAAAAACAACTGCACTCAGAGAATTCGCAGTTGGTTTACCACGGCTAAAGTTCAGATATGTTTGCAGAACATTCAACCGCAGTTCATCATCACCTCGACACCTGCGATTTACTGTCGCTCTTGGTCGGGTATATATTCACACAGAAATGTGCGAACACCGATCGAATAGGCATCATAACTAAACGAAATGCATGTGGTGGTCACAGTTTTACAATGGAAGACCAACTGCCAGACCAATGCTTGCCAAGTCATAAGAGCAGGAAGTTGGGAGAGACAGAATCTGGGGATACTGGATACAGAATGGTTTCGGGCTTATTATCATTCATCAGACAAGACTTATTCTGAAAGCCAGCTCATCGGTCAACACAAACAAACGCACTTACAGATGGCGCAATAAGTTCACCACTGGGGTCTATAAAATGGCTTTCAGCACTTTATTGAACCGCAATTCATCATCGCCTATTCACGTGCCATTTGCTGTCACTGCTGATCAGGTGTGTGTATACTAAGAATTGTGCAAACACAGATTGAATAGGCTTCCGAAATAAATAAAGTACATGTATAGGTCAGAGGTCCGCAATGGGTGACCGCCTACCAGGCCGATGCCGGCCAATTAATAATAGCAGTAAGGGCGGTATGACAGCGTCTGGGGGTAAATTGACACATGACTGTTTTCGGCTAATTGGTCTTTATCAGCCAGGCATAACCCTGGAAACCAGCTGCTCGGGCAACAGGAACAAACGCACCTACAGACTGCGCATTTGATCAACCACTGGAGTCTATCAAATGGTCTATTAGCACTTCATTGAACCGCAGTTCATCCGTGCCTTGCCACCTGCCTTGTGCTGTCACTGCTCTTTGGGCCTATTTTCACTCACAATTGTGCAAACACTGATTGCATAGGCTTCTGTCAAAAACAAAGTTCATGTGGTCGACCGAGTTCCTCAACGTGTGACCGCCTGCCCGGCCAATTTCAAACAATTCATTAAATCACTAAGTTGAGTATGTCAGCATCTGCGGGTAGCTTAATACAGAAAGGTTTCGGGCTTATAGACCTTCATCTGCCAAGCATAACCCTGAAAAACATATGTACATAAAACACAAACAAACGCATATACAGACAGCGCAGTTTGCTTATCACTCAAGTTAATCATATGGATTAGAAGCATATCATCGAAAAGTAATTTATCACCGTTTTGCCACCTTCCATTGCTGTCACGGCTGATTGGATATATATTCACTCAGACATCTTCGAACACAGATTGAATAGGCTTCCGAACGAAACAAAGTTCCTCTGGCGGTCAGACGTTCTTAAGGGTTGACCGCCTGCCCGGTCGATTCCGGCCAATTCATTCAAGCATTAAGTGGGGTATGACAGGATCTGGGGGCAACTTGATACAGAACTGTTTCGAGCTAATTTACTATCATCGGCCAAGCCTTATCCTGAAAATTAGATAAATGGACAACAAAAACAAACGCAATTAGAGAAATCGCAAAATATCCACCAGTGGAACCAACTAGATTAGATTGTAAAACTTCATCGAACTGCAGTTTATAATCACCTCGACAACTGTCATTTGTTGTCACTGCTGATTGGGCATAGATTCTTTCAGAAATGTGCGAACATGGATCGAATAGGATTCCGAACTAAACCAAGTTCAGGTGGTGGTCAGAACACCCCAACGGTGACTACCTGCCAGGCCGATGCCGACCAAGTCATTATAGCTGTAAGTGGGGTAAGACAGCATCTGGGTTTACTTGAAACAGAATTATTTCGAGCTAATTAACATTAATTAACCAAGCGTAACCCTGAGAACCAGCTGATCAGACAACGAACTCAAATGCACTTGCAGAAGGCGCAATTGGTTCACCACTAGAGTCTATCGGATGGGTTTTAATACTTTAATCGAAGCGCAGTTAATCAAGGTCACGATGCATGCTATTTGCTGTCACTGCTTATCAGTTATATATTCACTCAAACTGTGCCAACGCCGATCGCATAGTCTTCCGACCTAAAAAAATGCATGTAAGAGACAGAGCTCTCCAATGTGTGACGGCCTGCCAGGTCGATTCCGGTCAACTCATAAAAGCTGGGGGTTATTTGATACAGAACTGTTCGGGCTTTATCCTGAAAACCATCTGATCGGACAACACAAACAAACGCACTTACAGCTGGAGCAGTTGGTCCACCGCTGGAGTCTATCAGATGGCTCATAAGCACTTCACCGAACTGCAGTTCATCAGCGCCTCGCCACCTGCCATTTGCTGTCACTGCTGATCAGGTGTTAATTCACTAAGAATTGTGCAAACACCGATTGAAAAGGCTTCCAAACTAAACAAAGTTCATGTTGTGGTCAGAGATCCCCAACGGAAGACCGTCTGGCAGGCTGATGTGTGCCAAGTTATAAAAACAGTGAGTGGGGTATGACATAATATTGGGGTTACTTTGTAAAGAACTGTTCGGGCTTACTAACCTTCATAAGCCAAGCATAAATCTACAAACCAGCTACCTGGACAGCACTTGATTCTAACATATGTTTTATCAACACTTCGTCCAACTGCAGTTCATCCGCACATTTCTGCATGCCATTTGCTGTCACTGCTGATCAGGTATGTTTTCACAAAGAAATGTGCGAACAACGATTGAATAGGCTTCCGAAGTGAACAAAGTTAATGTGGTGGTAAGAGGTTCCCAACGTGTGATGGCCTGGCAGGGCGATGTCGGCTAAGTAATTAAAGCCGTAAGTGGGGTACGACAGAATCTGGTTGGTCAATTGGTAAATATCTGTTTGGGCTTCAAAACCTTTATCAGCCAAGCATAACCTTGAAAACCAGCTGATTGGAATACACAAACAAACGCACTTACAGACGGCGCAGTTGGCATGCCACCTGATTCTATCAGATGGGAAATAAGCACTCAATTAAAACGCAGTTCATCAGCTCCTCGCCACCTGCTATTTGCTGTCACTGCTGATCGGGTATATATTCACTCAGAAATGTGGGAACACCGATCGAATAGGCTTTCTAACGAAACTAAATTCATGTGGTGGTCAGAGGTCCCCACCGGATTACTTCCTGTCAAATCGATGCCAACAATGTCATAAAAGCGTTAAATGGGGTAAGACGGAATCTGGGGTTTCTTGATACACAATTTTTCGGGCTTATTAACCTTTAACATCAAAGCATTATCCAGAAAATCAGCTGCTCGGACAAGACAAACAAAGGCCCTGAAAAACGGTGGCGATTGTCCACCACTGGATTCTAACATATGTGGTGTAAACATTTCATTTTACCGCAGTTCATCAGCGCCACGGCACCTGATATTTTCTGTCCCTGCTGATCGTGTATATATTCCCTCGGAAATGTTGGAACACTGATCAAATTGGCTTCCTGACTAAACAAAAATCAAGTGGTGGTCAGAGGTCCCCAACGGGTGACAGACTGCCAGACCGGTGTCAGCCAAATCATTAAAGCAGTAAAAGCAGAAAGACAGCATCTGGGTTGACTTGATACAGAACTGTGTTGGGCTCATAAACCTTCATCAACTAGCATAACCCTAAAAACCAGATGATCGGACAAAAAAAAACAAACGCACACAGCAAAGTTGCAGTTTTACCACAATTGCAACCAATCAGATCTGTTATCAGAACTTATTTTAAAGGTACCTTATCAGAGCCACGCCAACTGACATTTTCTGTCCCTGCTGCTCGGCTACATATTCACTCAGAATTGTGCAAACACCGATCGAATAGGCTTCCGAACTAAACAAAGGTCATGTGGTGGTCATAGGTCACCAATGGGTGAACGCCTGTTAAACCGATGTTGACCTAGACAAAATAGCAGTAAGTCGCCTTAGACGGAATCAGATGTTTCTTTATAGATAGTTTTTTCGGGCTTATTAACCTTCATAAGCCAAGCATGATTCTGATAATCAGCTGATCGGACAACACAAACAAAAAAACATACTTTCAGACGGCGCAGTTGGTCCACCCCTGGAGTCTATCATAGGGGTAATAAGTACTCCATTAAACCACAATTTTATCATCGCCCCGCCACATTCCTATTCTATGTCACTGCTGATCAGTTATAAATTCACTCAGAAATGTGGGAGCACGGATCGAATAGGCTTCATAACTAAAAAACATTAATTTGGCGGTCAAGTCATTATAGCAGTATAAGCTGTAAGTCAGCATTTGAGTTAACTTGGTACAGAACAATTTCAGGCTTATTAACCTATATCAGCCAAGCCTTATCCTGAAAACCAGCTTATCAGAAAACACAAACAAATGCACTCAGAGAAGTCATCGATAGTCCACCACTGGAATCTATCAGATGGACTATAATCACTTTATTGAACCGCCATTCATTAGCGCCACGCCACAAGACATGTTATGTCCCTGCTGATCGGGTATATATTTATCCTGAAATTTGCGAAGACCAATCGAATAAGCTTCAAAACTTAACATAGTTCATGTGGTGGTCAGAGGTCCCCAACGGGTGACCGCATGTCAAAACGATACCGACCAAGTCATAATGACAGTAAGTCGGGTAAGACGGAATCTGGGGTTTTTATAGGGCATTTTTTGGGGCTAATTAACCTTCATTATCCAAGCCTTACCCAAAATATCAGCTGATCGGACAACACAAACAATATCACTTAAAAACGGCGCAGATTGTCCACAACTGGAGTCTAAGATATATGTTTTAAACACTTCATCGAGCTGCAGTTTATCCGCACATTCCCACCTGCCATTTGCTGTCACTGCTGATCAGGTATGCATTCACCAATTTAAATAGGCTTTCCAACTACACAAAGTTCATAATAATAGCAGTCAGTGGTGGATAACAGAATCTGGAGGTAACTTGGTAAAGAACTGTTTGGGCTTATTTGCAGTTTTAATTTATCGTTCTTCGTAGGAAATATTATTTTCGGGATTTCGGTTCACCTAGTCCTCTGGCGGACCTTCGATGTTAGCTATTGGATTCAATTTCGCAATGACTCCAGCCTCAATAGACGCAACAGGACATTAGTCAAAACGGGCATCATCTTCGTCTCTGCCTTCTGTCAACAAATCTCCCGGATTCCAGCTCACTACAAACGGCTTAGTCGTTAAATAACCTTTTTCATACTGTTGAGCGCTTTAAACATATTGCATAGAGCTTTAATATCGTTTATCGTCAGTCTGATCTATTATGGGACACAAACATAAACGTGTAGATCAGCTTGTAAAAGTAGCGGTGCAAGAGGGACTTGAACCCAAAACCCGCCGTCCGTCGGTATCAGTCGTTACCAACACACCTTTGGCGTCGACTGCATACCCTACTTTTATTTCAATTAAAAGTCCTTGTCGTAATTTCGAAGGCAGAAGTCGCAAGATTGGGCTAAAAGTCTCTCGAGTTCAGAAGACTCAATTAACGAACACCAAGTTGAGCGTCTAATCAACTCCACCGCGCAGACACAGGATGACAGTAATTGAAATAGGTTATTAACAGTCAAAAAGCAATCCACTTTACTATTTGATTAATCAACGATCTGTTTTTTAAAAGATGGTGACAGAAAAAATTGAAACTATGTGCGATACAGCTTTGGAAGACGGGAAGGAATGTTTGCCAGTGCCTGCATTCGAAATCCCGACATCATCGCAACAAGGAAAAAAAGTTACACCAGCGCCCAGATTCGAACCGTGGACCCCCCGGTTAGAAGTCGAACGCCTACCTCTCTTCGCCATCCTGGGATGCTGCGATAGTTTCCAAATTCCGTTAATAACTACGGAAACTCGATATAGAAGTTCTTTAAAATCTCCTCCTGCCAATCGAACTAAAATTCGTAAAAATTTAAGGGATGTCACTCATTACGATGTAGCCTCCAAATCATATTTTACCCTTCTGAACAAATTTAAAAAACTTGAGAAGGTAGTTAATAGTCTTAGAGTGGAGATGGAGGAGCTGAACATTTTTATTTTATTTCTCACTCGTGAGGAGAAACCGCCTATGAGTGAACTTGAGCGAGGAAACCTAACGTACGGCGAAGCAAAATCCCTCGCCGAATTGTCTACGCACGAAAATGATCCGGCAGCCAGGGTGCTTGACGGAGTTGGAAGTCTGCCATAGACAGGAGAAACAGTCAACCCACTGGCTACCGAGACAACGAAGAAGCGCTCTCGGTCTCCGAAAAAAAAGTCAATCAAGCCCAAGTGCTAATATAAGTTGGCCGAGCTTGAGCACGAGCTAAACAAAAAGGGCACCTTCGCAGGCCAAAATGAACAGGAACGCTGAACCTCGAAGCGAATCTGTCCTAACAAACCCTAGTCGGAAGGTGACTACCACTCGTATAAACTGCATAGTCATATGAGCATGACGGAAGGTTCTTCCGATACCCCAAAATCAAGATAAGAAGAAGACAGGAAGTTATTTAAAGAGTATCTGAAATTCCTTATAAAGGGTGAGGAGAAAGTCAAAGTTCTCAAAGCATTCTGACTAGGCCGTATAACAGACTCAAAAGATGAACAACGCCAACCAAGACCGTTGAAGTTTGTTCTGAAGAGTGAGGCTGAGGTCCAGCTATTTTTAAGCAGGAAACTAATACTTAGATACTCAAACCCGATGGTTTTTTTTCATCGGGATTTTTCCCCCACGGAGCGGGAGAAATGGAGATTGCTAAAAGTCGAACTTCACAGAAGATGCGAACTCGGCTTTCTTTAAACTAATGCCCAAAGTCTTCGCTCAAAAATTAATGAACTCAAGGCAGTATTTTCGGAGCGGAAACATGATGTAGTTGTCATAACGGAAACACGGCTGAAAAAATAAATCGCAGATTCGGAGATTTCGATTCCAGTATACCAGCTTTTCTGCAAGGACAGCCAAAAGTGACAAGGAGGTGGGGTTGTCGTGTATTGCAGATCTAAAATCTCTGTTGCAGAAAGAGAACAAACTGTAGCCCTGGAGTATGACTTCGTTTGGTTAAAGATCAAAAAGGCAAATTCACCGAAACTTGAATTCCTGGCCGTTTACCGGCCACCAAACATTATGAGTGGAGCCGACGACTCGCTCCTTGGCCTGGTGAAAGAAGCTGCTAGCCACCAGGAGGTTCTCCTCGTTGGAAACTTTAACGCCCCTGCAATTGAATGGAACAACCTGACAGTTGAGCCGGCGTCAACTTCCTTTAGTTCCAAATTAATGGATCTCATGCTTGAGCTGTCTCTAGTTCAGAACGTTAAGGGCATAACCAGATGTCAAGAAAACCAGCGGGCTACTTTTTTTGGATCTCATTTTCACGAAGGATTCATCCTACATAGATGAAGTGCATTCAAGTGCCCCGCTCGGTAAGAGTGACCATACGACGCTTATGTGGAATATCTCACTCCATACTCAACGGCTGAGAAAAAAGGAATACCAGCCAAACATATGGAAGGCAGATCTCAATTCAATGAAGAATGAACTATCGTCCGTGAATTGGGACTGCCTACTCAAGAAGGGTTCCGGAGGAGGATGCGAGATAACTCAAGAGGGTTTCATTAGATCTGATTAAGCGTATTTGTCCGGTGAAGGTACACAAGATGACTAGTCGTCCTGCCTGGTTGACGAGGGACTTTAACAGGCAACTGAATAAGAAGAATAGGAAATGGAAGTTATTCAGGAAAACTGGGAGGCCAGCTCACCTCGGTGAATTCCGACGCCAAAGAAATGCAGTAAAAAAATTAATTCGCAAGGCCGGGAAAAACAATGAATCAACAATCCTCTAACAGGCTGAAGAAAAGCCCAAAATTATGTTCCGCTATATTAACAGTAGATTTAAAAATAAGGATCCTGTCGCAGGTTGTCCACCAATTGTGTTTTAAACACTTCGCTGAACTGCAGTTCATCCGCACCTTGCCAACTGCCATTTGCTGTCACTGCTGATCAGGTATATATTCACTAAGAAATGTAAGAGCACCGATTGAATAGGCATCCAAACTTAGCAAAGTTTATGTTGTGGTCAGAGGTCCCCAACGGGTGACCTCCTGGCAGGCCGATGTCGACCAAGTTATTAAAGCAGTAAATGTGGGATGACAGAATGTGGAAGTAAATTGGTAGAGATCTGATTTTGCTTAATAACCTTTATCAGCTAAGAATAACCTTGAAAACCAGCTCTTTGGACAACTGAAACAAATGCACTTACAGACGGCGCAGTTGTTCCACCACTGGAGTCTATCACATGGGTTATATCATCTCCATTTAGCTGCAATTCATCAGCGCCCGCTGCCCACCATTCTCTGTCACTGCTGATCTGGTATATTTTCCCTCAGAAATGAGGGCCCACCGATCAAATTGGCTTTCTAACTAAACAAAAATCATGTGGTGGTCAGAGGCCCCCAACGGTGACCAACCACCAGACCGATGCTGGTCAAATCAATATAGCAGTAAAAGCAGTCAGGCAGCATCTAGGTTAACTTGATACAGAACTGTTTCGGGCTTATTTAACTTCATCAGCCAAGCATAACCCTGAAAACCAGCCGATTGGACAACTAAAAACAAACGAACTCAGCGATGTTGTAGTTTTCTCACCACTGCAACCAACCAGACATGCTATCAGAACTTCATTTAGCCGCAGCTCATCAGCGCCACGCCAACGGGTATTTTCTGTCCCTGCTGATCGGTTCTAAATTCACTCAGAAATGTGCGAACATCGATCGAATAGGCTTCTGAACTAAACTAACGTCATGTGGTGGGCATAGGTACCTTATGGGTGACCGCCTGTCAGGCCGATGCCAATCAAGTCATAGTAGCAGTAAAAGTGGTAAAACAACATCTGGGTTAACGTGATACAGATCTGTTTTGAGTTATTTACCTTCATCAGCCAAGCATAAAACTGAAAAACAGCTGATCGTACAACACAAACAAACGCACTTAAAAGCGGCGCAGTTGGTCCACCACTTGAGTCTATCAGATGGGTTATAAGCACCTCATCGAACCGCAGTTCATCAGCACCTTGCCACCTGCGATTTGCTATCACTGCTCATTGGGTATATATTCATTCAAAAATGTGCAAACACCGATCAAGCAGGCTTCCGAACTAACCAACGTTCGCTTGGTGTTCAGCGGTCCCCAACGGATCATGCTAGCCCGGCCGTTTCCGGCCAACTCATAATAGCAGTAAGTGGGGTGTGACGGCATCTGGGGGTAACTTGGTACATAAATGTTTCGGGCATAATAACCTTCATCATCCAAGAATAACCCTGAAAACCAGCTAATCAGACAACACAAACACACGTACTTACAGACAGCCCAGTCGGTCCACCACTGGAGTCTATCAGATGCGTAATAAGCACTTCATCGAATCACCGTTCTTCAGCCCCTCACCGCCTACCATTTGCTGTCGCTGCTGATCGGAACTATATTCACTCAGAAATGTGCGAACACAGATCAAACAGGCTTCCGAAC
>JAYGXS010000006.1:33018703-33039315 GCA_036362985.1 Ligula intestinalis
GAACTAAAGAATATTTAAATGGTGTTCAGAGGTCCCCAACGGATGACCGCATGTGAGGCCGATTTTGGCCAAGTCATATAAGCAGTAAATAGGGTATGACAGAATATGGGGGTAAATTGATGCAGAACTGTGGCGGGCTTATTAAACTTCATCAGCCAAGCATAACGCACAAAAAAGCTGATCGGTCAACACAAGCAAGCGCACTTACAGATGGCGCAGTTGGGCCACCACTGGAGTCTATCAGATGGGTTATAAGCACTTCATCGAACCGCAATTCATCAGCGCCTCGCCACCTGCAATTTTCTGTCAAGGCTGATCGGGTATAAATTCACTCTGAAATATGTGAGACCCATCAAATAGGCTTCCGAGCTATAAAAAATGCATGTGGTGGTCAATAGTGCCCAAAGGGTGACCGCCTGCCAGGTCGATTCCTGCAAGTTAAAAAATAAGTAAGAAGGGTATGACACCTTCTGGGGATTATTTTATACAGAACTGGTTCCGGCTTATTAACCTTCATCAGCCAAGCATTACCCTGAAAATGAGGTGATCGGACAACACAATCAAGCGCACTGCATCCGTGACATGACTTCCACCATTTCCTGTCACTGCTGATCGAGTATATATTCACTCAGAAATGTAGGAACACCGATCAAATAAGCTTCCTGACTAAACACCATTCATGGGGTGGTCAGAGGTTCCCAAAGCGTGACCGACTGCCAGACCGTTGGCGGTCAAGTCATTATAGCAGTAATTTGTGTAAGTCACCATCTGGGTTTACTTGATACATAACTGTTTAGGGCTTATTTACTTTCATCAGCCAAGCCTTATCCTGAAAACCAGCTGATCTGACAACACATAAAAATGCACGCAGAGACGTTGCCGACGGTCCACCACTGAAGTCTATAAGATGGACCGTAAGCACTTTATTGAACCGCCATTTATTAGCGCAACGCCGCCTGACATTTTCTGTCCCTGCTGATTTGGAACATATTCAATCAGAAATGTGCAAAAACCGATCAAATAGGCTTCTCAACTTAACAAATTTACTGCGCTGGTCAGAGGTCCCAAAGGGTGACCGCCTGTCAACCCGAAGCCCACCAAGTCATGATGGCAGTAATTCGGGTAAGACGGAATCTGGGGTTACTTTATAGTTAATTTCTTCGGGCTTATTAACCTTCATAAGTCAAGCATTACCCTGAAAATGAGGTGATCGGACAACACAATCAACCGCACTTAAAAAACGGCGCAGATTGCCCACAACTGGAGTCTTACTTATGTGTTATAAACACATATCGAACTGCAGTTCATCCGCACCTTACCACCTGCTATTTTGCTGTCACTGCTCATCAGGTATGTATTCACTCAGAATTGTGCGACCACCGATTGAATAGGCTTCCGAACTAGACAAAGTTCATGTGGTGGTCGTAAATCCCAAACGGAAGCCCACCTGGCAGGCCAATGTCGGCATTTCATGAAAACAGTAACTGGGGTATGACATGATCTGGATGTAACTAGGTAGAGAGCTTTTTGGGCTTATTTACCTTCCATCAGCCAAGCATTACCCTAGAAACCACCAGATTGGACAACACAAAAAAACGCACATAAAAACGCCGCAGATCGTCTACCACTGACGTCTATCAGATGTGTTATAAGCACTTTAGTAAAACAAAATTCATCAAAGCCAAGCCAAGTGCCATTTTATGGCACTGCTGATCGTGATTTTAATTCACTCAGAAATGTGCGCACAACGGTCAAATAGGCCTTCGAACTTAACACATCTTTTGTTGTGGTCAAAGGTCTCCAACTTGTGACCGCCTGTCAGGCAGATGCCGATCAAGTCATAAGCGCAGTTAATGGGTTTAAACAAAATCTGGGGGTTACTTGATACAGAACTGTTTCGGGCTTATTAACCTTCATCAGCCAAGTATATCCCTGAAAGCCAGCTGATCGGACAAAACTTACAAAACGCACTTAAAAACAGCACAGATTTTCCTCCAGCGGATTCTAACATATGTGTTGTTATCACTTCGCCGAACTGCAGTTCATCCGCACCTTGCCAAATGTCATTTGCTGTCACTGCTGATCTGGTATATATTCACTCAGAAATGTGGAAACACCGATAGAATAGGCTTCCTAACTAAACAAAATTCATGTGGTGGTCAGAGGTTTCCAACGGGTGACCAAATGCCAGACCGATGCCAGCCGAATCATTCAAGCAGTAAAAGCAGTAAGACAACATATTGGTTTACTTGATACATAACTGTTTCGGGCTTATTGACCTTCATCAGCAAAGCCTCACCCTAAAAACCAGCTGATTGGACTACAAAACGAACGCACTCAGAGAACTTGCAGTTTTTCCACCACTGCAGCCAATCAGATATGTAATTAGAAATTTATTTAACCGCAGAACATGAGCGCCACACCACCTGATATGTTATGTCCATGCTGATCAAGTACTTTATCACCAAGAAATGTGCAAATACCGATCAAATAGGCATCTGAACTAAACAAAGTTACTATGGTGGTCATAGGTCCCCAACGGATGACCGCAGTTAGGCCGATCCCAATCAAGTCACAATAGCAGTAAAAGGGGTAAGACAGCATTTCGGTTAACTTGATACAGACCTGTTTTTGGCTTATTAACCCTCATCAAACAAGTCTTACCCTAAAAATTAGCTGATTGGACAACGCAAACAAACGCACTTCTTATCTTAACATAGTTCATGTGGTGGTCAGAGGACCCCAAAGGTTGACCGCCTGCTAGGCTGATGCATGCCAAGTCATAAATGCAGTAAGTGGGGTATGACAGAATCTGGGGGTAAATTTGTAGAGAACTGTTTGGGCTTATTTACCGTCATCAGCCTAGGATAACCCTGAAAAACAGCTGTTTGGTCAGCACAAATAAACGCACTTAAATACGGTGCAGATTTTCCACCAATGGAGTCTTCCAGATGTTTTATAAGCGCTTTATCGAAATAAAGTTCATCTACTCCTTTCCACCTGCCATACACTGTCACTGTTGTTTAGGTACACATTCACTTAGAAATGTGCGGACTCCGATCGAATATGCTTCCGATCTATGCAAAGTTCATGTGATGGTCAAATAACCCCTACGTGTGACCACCTTTCAGATCGATGCTGGCCAAATCATAAAAGGAGTAAGTGGGGTATGACAGAATCTGGGTGGTTACTTGATAGAGAACTGTTTCGGGCTTATTAACCATTATCAGTCAAGCCTTATCCTAGCAACAAGCTGATCGGACAACAAAAATAAACATACTCAGAGAAGTTGCAGGTTGTCAACCACTGAAACCAATCAAATATACTATCAGAATTTTATCGAACCGCAGTTCATCATCACCTTGACACCTGCCATTTGCTGTCACTGCTGATTGGGTATATATTCACGAAGAAATTTGCGAACACCGCTCGAATGGGCTTCCTAACTAAACAAAATTCATGTGATGGTCAGAGGTGTCCAAAGGCTGACGGCCCGCCAGACCGATGCCGGCCTAGTCATAATAGCATTAAGTGGGGTATGACAGAATCTGGGGGTTAATTGGTAGATAACTGTTTGGGCTTAATTACCATTATCAGCCAAGCATAACCCTGCAAACAGCTGATTAGACAACATAAACAAACGCACTTACAGACAGCGCAGTTGGTCCACCACTGGAGTCTAATATATGAATAAGTTGCACTTCATTGAACCTTCCATGTTACGATGCACCAATGAAGAAAATGATGGTGCATCTGGACAAATTTCTTACTGAAATGCAAAGTAACAACCCCATCAGCAGGTGGGTACGATGGGCCATCAAGCCAGCAGATGCACATGTAGCGAGGTTTTAACATCTACCAAAGGTACACAAAGCTAGGATTCCCCTCCAGCTGATCATGTCATTGCGGGGAACACCTACCTTTAAGCTGGCTAAATGGTTATCTCGGAATCTAAAGCCACTGACGGCGAACATGGCCACAAAGGTCTGCTCAGCCACTCAATTTCTGGAGCGCCTTAAGGGAGTGCAACCTACTTGAGACGAGGTCATGGTGTCATACAACGTCACCTCTCTCCCTACTTCCATCTCACAAGACCTGGCCATAGACACGACAAGCGAGCTACTGGACAGCCAGTATGAAGAGACGGCCAAGACGGTGAAACGGAGACATCTCGTACAAATCTAAAAATTCTGCTTGAAGACGTTCTTCACATTCGAAAGGACAATGTACGAGCAGATCCAGGGGACGCCGGTGGGGTCGCCAGTGTCGGGTTTCATCTCAGAAGCAGTTCTTTAAAAATTAGAGGCGATCGTGTTCTCAAACTATCAGCCCAATTGTTGTAGTCGATATCTTGACGACACCTGTGTCATTATTGAGCGAGAAAAGGTCCAGGAATTGCACGATCTCCCTGATATCCAGTTTACTATGGAGGGTGAAAATAACAACCAACTGCCGTTCCTAGACAAGCCCCTCCATAGAAAACCCAATGGGAGCCTCAGAAGGACGGTGTACAGGAAGGCCACAAATGCGCGCAAGATCATAAGCTTCCATAGCAAACACATGGCATGCCAAAAACGCAGTGGTGTGCGAACACTATAAAATCGCAAAATCAAAATTATGGCGCGCGCTACCATGCATTGACGGCGTTTCGGAGGCAGTCGCCCATCTATTAAAAACCCTGGGGATCGGCATCGCAAACCGGCCAGAGGTAACAATACAACATCTCGTCATGCGGCCGAAGGAACCCCTGCCCCGAGTTGAAAACAAAAACATAGTTTACCAGGTCAAATGTGATTCCTGCTTGGCTGACTATGTCGAAGAGACTGGGTAGCTGCTGCAGACCCGGATGGCAGAACAGATAAGGGCTGTAGATACGATGCAGCGACTTTTGTTGGAGGCGGAACACTGCGCAAATTCCGGACACAAATTCGCCTTTCAGAATGCCAAAATTCTGGGTCAAGGAAATGACCGCATAATGAGGGAAAAAATCAGAGGCCTGGCACAGGGGTATAACCTTTATTAACCGCTGTGTCCGAACGATAGGCGTAAATATACTGTAAGGTGGTTAGTTCCAACTCAATGTAAATGTTGAGCCAAGTTGCTTGCAGGCAAATGACTGCAGAGTGCTTATGTCCTCTTTTAAACATGCGTTCCGATAATTCGATATTTTGTAAAACAGGGCTCTCAACAATGAGAGCTGCAACCCCATCTCTCACAAATGAGGTGTTGTCGATAGTTTGCTAGGCTCAGCGAAGACACACAACACTGACAAAGACACCAACAAAAACGAGCCAACTTATATATTAACTTTGTTTTTTCCGAACTGGTTACCCCAGAGAGTCTGCACGCCGATGCATGAGAAAACAACAAACTAACAAAAGGAACCGGATAATTCAACTCATTCGCCCAAAACGAACACATGGCCAGTCCTTACTAACATAAGAAATGTATCTGACCTCGTGCAAAGACACTTGCGGAAACACCACTTATAAGTGGCGCAAAAACCGATGACAAATTAACGCACTCAGTTACTTCACCCTAAGCATAGGGTTGGCCACCTCGATAAGAAAGAAGTCATCTACACAATCCCATGCAAAGCTGGTGATAAGGTATATTGCGGCCAAACAGTAATATATTTATCTCTACACGCATCCACGAGCACCAATCGGCAGCAAAGTGTCATTACCGTTTTTTTTCCGCAGTGACTATGCATTGCATTGAAACAGGACGTAACTTTGCATGGAAAAAACACGCATTGTCACAGTTTGCCTCACCAATAGAGCCGATCATTTATTGAGGCCTTGCACTCCGATGATTCATGCATTAACCAGTGTAGTGAGTTAGCCGAAGAAACAAAGAAAGATGGAATAGACTGCAGCCCACAAACATGGACCAACATCAGCCGCAATAAGCATCCACACTGCATAGCCTGGACCGACAACAAACTGACCTCAAATTAAAATTGCTAATTAGCTATTCCACCACTGTGACTGATTACCATGTCCATTACGATCTGACGCAAATTGTTGCTGCCAACTAACACTCACAGCAGATGACTATATAACTTATCGGCACTTTGAATTGCTAAATGGTCTTTGAAAATTTTTTATCACAGTGTCGAAAATTTACTGGAGTTT
Source organism: Ligula intestinalis (assembly GCA_036362985.1). Classification (NCBI taxonomy): domain Eukaryota; kingdom Metazoa; phylum Platyhelminthes; class Cestoda; order Diphyllobothriidea; family Diphyllobothriidae; genus Ligula; species Ligula intestinalis. The sequence goes on from JAYGXS010000006.1 coordinate 33,024,841, forward strand.
ATTACTCTTTTTTTTCCGAAAAGTGAATTTCCTTCAAATAATATTGCTCGAGATGCCTGGGTTTCAGTGTTTATGACACATTTGCGATCGTGTTGATTTGCTCGAGGCTAGACAATGGGATATATGTGTTACTGTTGAAAGTTGTGCGTGAGATGAATAAGCATTTTTACACAAATGCCGAAACCATAACATTTTGCCGAAGTCTGTGCGTGTGAAACCTGCCGTCAGATCTTACCCACGATAGCACATAATACAAATGTACAAATGTAGGCTTAACATCAGCGATAAGTGTGAGCCAGTTGCAAAGTGCTGCTACTGATACGTTGGTCATTATATCTGCCACAGCTTCTCAGCAAATAAGAATCAAGTTTGTGCTTAATAATGTCAACAGTATTTGAAAGGACCACAACTTTCGGGAGTCCGAGCGTCGAACGGTGGGCCTATTATGCGATTATGGTTATGAATAGGGAGCTGAAGTGCGAAGGCCTTCTTCCTTAATAAAGTGACTTAAAGTGACTATATCAGATGGTATCGCGTTATGGAACGAATATGATTGGAGCATTTATAAAGGATGCCCATTATCGACTGCAAAAAGTGTCATTTTGCAAATGAACACAATATACAGGTCGGTCGCAATAACCTTCCCCTACACTTATGTGAATCAGAAGGTAAAACAATTGCGCACGTATGAGAAATGGAAAGCCGAAAGAAAAAAGATGCCTCTAGACAAAAAATGGAAGACAATGTCTCAACCAGCTACAAAGGAATATAATACAAGCCTTCTGATTTTAATTACTTGGACTTTGTAGACAGCTTGGAGTCAATCTTATTAACAGGAGACCTGACCTAATATGATCTGTTTTCTATCAAAAACAGCGTTGTCCATGCATTGAAGAATCTACATTGGTTTTTATATCTATCCTCCGACGAAAATAAACCACTTAGAGATTTAAAAACTGGTGAAAATATAATTGTACTTCCCGCAGACAAAGGAGGGTTAGCCACTCTCTTGAAAAATCCAGACTACAAGCAGAACATGCTGTCACTTCTAAAATATAGCTCAACATATAAGCCTTTTCCAACAGACCCTACGAAGAAGCAGATATTATCAATTGAGAAAGTGCTGAAACGCCTTGCAGGGACAAACCTTCTGTTAGGACACACTGCAAAATGCCTGAATCAATCCGAGGCAAGCATCGTAAAGATCTACGGATAACCCAGAGTTCACAAACTGGAAGATCCTCTTCGACCCATAGTGTGATAAATCAGTGCACCGAACTATTACACGTCTAAGTGTCTATTCTGACAACTTCATCCTCAAACGATGGATTGGGAAACTTTCATTCAGAACTATGCAGATGTTCTATAGAAACTTAGGGGAATAACGGTCTCCGATGATAATATAATGGTCTCCTTTGACGTTGTTAGCATGTTTACTTCCATAAAAAATAATGGTGCAAGACAATGCACAGATGAAGCCCTGACGAACTACGCAACGAAGGTGTCTGCATTTGCCTTACTTGACATTGCGGACCATAGCCTAAAAAACTATTTTGCATTCGATAATCAGTACTATCAACAACAAAAAAGAGCTCCATTGGGGTCCCCCATATATGGATTCCTTGCCGAAATAATCATGCAGAGGCAAGAAGCAAAGACCCTTGTTAAGTTATATCCTTAGTCATATGTGCTGTATGTAGTCGACATATTTTTCTTGGTTGAAAAAACCATCGTTCAGCACTAGACAAGACCATCAACTCAACCATGCCGGGCACTAAATACACGCTCGAAAAAGAGGATAACAACAAACTCCCGTTGGTGGATGCTCTCGTGCAGTGAAAAGTTGACGAAATATTTCAAACGTATGTTAACGGCAAAAACACGTATGCAGAAGTTGTTCTTAAATATGAGAGCAACAACTCCATTTTTCACAAAGAAGTGCCATCAACAGTGTCCTAGGCCCAGTACGGGCACACTGCACTGACAAAGAAACCTACAAAACGAGCCAAATTATATGGTTGCATTGTTTTCCCGCAATGGATACCCCAGCGACGTTTTACGCCGATGCATGAGAAAACAACAAACCAACAAAAAGGAACCAGGTAGTTCAACTCAGGTGCCTAAAACGAACACATTGCGAGACTTTGCACAAATAATGAATTTTTGGAAAATTGTAAAAGACACTTGCGGAATTACCAAATAAATCTGACGCTAAAACCGATCGCTACTTAATGCACTCAGTTAGTTCATCCTTAGGATAGGGATGGCTCCCTCGATATGAAAGAAGCCATTTACAAAATCTATTCAAAGCTTGATAAACGTTAATTTGTGGCCAAATACGAATATCTATCTCTACACTCATCCACAGGCACCAATCGGCAGCGAAGAGCCATAACCGTTTTTCCGCATTGACTATGCATTGCCTTAACACAGGACATAACTTTGCATGGAAAAACACGCATTGTCGGAGATTGCCCCTCCAAAGAAATCGAAAATTATCTCAGGTGTTGCACTACGATGATTCATGAATCAACCAGCGTATTGAATTAGATGAATAGTACAACACATCAAAGAAGTATGGAAGAAACTGCAGCCCACAAACGTGGACCAACATCAGCCGCAATAAGCGTCCACACCCGATAACCTGAAATGACCACAGGCTGACCTTAAATTTAAGTTGCTAGTTAGCCATTACGCCACTGCGACTGATTACCATGTCCATTACGATTTGACGCTAATTTTAACAGTCAATTAATATCCACTCCAGATGACCATATAAATATATCAGCACATTGAATTGCTAAATGTTTTTACAAATTTCTCTCAAGTCTTTTGATGACCTGGGGATCCAATGTCGTAATTCTACTGAAAAAAATCAGTAGTTTTCCCAAAGGATGCCTACCCTTAAAATATATTTTTGGGATGCCTCTATTTCAGTTTAAACGAAAAGTAATACTCCCACGAAGCATCAAATTATTTAAGGGTAAATTTAGCTATGCGTGCTATTTGCTGGTTTTGTCATGCGGCCGTGAGTTCGTCTAATCAGCTGGGAGAGGAAGGAGGGACTGTGGTGGCGCGAGGAAATATTGGTCATTGATTGGGTTTTCATGGCCGATGGTTGGGTTCAGCCTTCGTCTTGCTGCGTTAACATCTTCTGTCAAACGTGCGAGCGGCGGTTGCCGTGTCTGTGTTCAGGCGTCGTTTGTAGCTCGGCTGGCGATCATCGCTGTCTGGTCCCAGCGTGTGCTCACATTTGTCTGCATTGTTCTTGTTTTCATGTGTCACTAGGCTCGTCTGGTCGGGAGAGAGTTGTATCATCGGCGTGATAAATTCCATTGATTGAGTCAGCATTCTCAGCTCGTTGTGTTCACCCGTTGCCATGCTGTGTTGCCTACCAACTGCAAACGTACGAACAGTGTTTTTCATGTCCATGCTGCCATCCTGGTTGCTGCTGGGCTGGCGATAATATGTGCTGTCATCTTGTCTCAGCGCTTGCTCCCGTTTGTCTGCATTCACTTCATGTTCCTCATCCTGCGGGCCTGTAGACACCATGGATTGCCCTTCGTTTGCGACTGCATCTGACGGTCGTGCACGCTCGTTTGTGCTGTTGGTTGGTGCGTCTGTTCGGCGTTTAATTTCGTGGTCATGTTTACTTTACTTAGCCTATCATGCTTCGTAAGCTGCTTGCAGCGTCACGCAGCGATTGAAAGAATTGGATGTGGCATGCCAGGTTTCGAGTGTCTCCCGAGCTGTTTGGTCGTTTCCTTGCATCAGGATCGCAGCGTCTTGAAAAGTGGACGTATGCTCTGTAGCTGCGCAATGTGCTACCACTAAGGCTCATTGTTCCTGTCTGCGCACCGCTCCTTCGTGTTCGGTCACACGGCTTTTCAATTTTTGCCGTTTAACCGACATAGTTCACTTGCTTCACTATATTTGATCCGGTACACAACGTTGGTCGTTTCAACTCGGTAAAGGGTGGCCCTGTTTTAATTATAAATCGTCGGATCGTCGATTCGGGTCTATGGCGATGCCGATACCCGTTGGCTTTGTTTACTGGGTCGAACGATCTACAGCGCTCTACAAAGGTCCGGGGGTATCCCAGGCTAGTGAACATACGCTATACAGGGTGGAGTACGGTCAATTGGTCGGTTCTTTCACTGCAGTGAGTCTAAGCTCTTTTGTACATACTGCGTACAAAGCTGCAATAGTGACACAATGGGCGGTTGCTTTGGTAGTTCACTATCTGACGCGTGTTTAGGGCTTTCCTGTTACCGTCGTCCTTAGGTTCCCGTTGGACTTGCGATGAATCAGAACGTCCAGGAACGACGCCTGCCCACCATTCCCTACCTCCATTGTAAGTTGATAATGCATAAACATATAAATATTTATCAACATAGGTCAAAATATAATAATAATTTATATATTTTAGTCCCGAGGGGCCCTGTCGTTATAAACTTAGTGTCATCGTGAAAATAAAAATAATGATCAAAAACAGTGAACGCTTATAATAAAATTGTCATCGGCAATAAAAAAACTCCTAAATCAGTGGATGAGTTCAGCGAGCCACCGATTTCAAAACGTTTTAGTAGAAAAAACGGCCTTAATAGGTAACAGGGTTTGATTTTGTTAGTTTGGGACCAGCTTTTGAGGGTTCTGGAAGTTTATGGTCATAAGAAAAAATAATATATTGTTGAGTAATGAAGGGCTAATCCGGGACAACAGGAGAATGCAGTAAAAGTCAAGGAAACATCGATTTGCGACCCACCAGATTCCAGATCCACTCTGAAAGACCTTAGCGAAGGTTGCAAAAACGTAGAAGAGATCTTAGCCCTGGGAAGTGATGCTTGACTCTGCAGAGGAAAATGCTAACATATTTAGAAATCATTTAAGTATCCTGGGAGGAGCGTCAGATGCCAGGAGGACCCTTTTAAAAATCTACAACTTGCGTGTTTTGAAAGGAAACAGGCAGTAACGACTTTATTTCCTCGAAATTTAAATGCTTATATAATGTGCCTTTCAAAATCAACGGTGTAGAAGACAGTCTAATATCGAGAGGTAAGTTGTTCCAAATAAATACATATTTGGAGGTAAAAAAGCGGGAAGGGTTTGATGTGGAGCTACAGGTTTGTAGCATTATCATGGAAGAGTTACGAGTGGCGAAGGTCGGTCGACTGGAAGGAGAGCGTCAATTTGCGGGAGCTTAGGACTATTGTTTATGCTAAACAGAAAGATTAAAGCAGCTTTCAGTCTTCTTATCCAAATATATTTAATGTTTGCTAATTGACATTGATCTGTATAACACATACCAGACACACAAACAGAAGATATTTCACGAGTGAGAACTCATGAACATTTTTGAATTTAACAAGGGTTATGCTAGGACATGAAATCCATCCTGCGTCATTAGAAGGAGATGAAAACAATTTTCTGTCAGCGACCAAATCGTAATTGTACTGACTTTTCGGAAACGCACAATTTTCCATCATCAGATCTGTTGTTGTGCGTTCAAGCTTGCCGAAGTATTTCTCCTCCGCCTTTTCCCGTCTTCATGCATGCATTGCGCTTAAATGCGTTGGAATAGAGATTGCACGTAAATTTTTTGTGACCAATTGTGAGGTTACTTTGATATTGCAGGATGCGTTTGGTGTTCGTTGCCTTCCGAAAGACCATAGTTTTTATCCTCTCAACGGAAGTCCTCTTGACATGCGCATCCAGGAAAGGAAACTCGTCGTTATCTTTTTCTTTCATTGTAAATTTTATATCAGGGAATATAGAATTTAGCAAGGCGTTTAAGTTCTGAACGTGCTTACTTTTCATAACGGCAAAGATGTCATCGACGTATATTTGCAACTATGTTTCGTACACTTCTATGTCCACTCATCATTGCCGTTTTCTCCATTCTCCGTTTTACAACCCTGACGAAAGGTTTCATGGTCCTTAGTCATGCTCGTGGTGGATCTGCTTTTTTCGCCAGCTCGTCGCTAAACTCAGCAGTCTACAAGGTCACATCTCGGGCGTTTCGTTGATGAACAGATGACCTCTGCCGTTCCCTCATCTTCCTGACTCTATTGTCCGCGATGTCCTCCTCCGGTCTCATCTCCCTGATGGTTGATCATGAAGCCAGTCGGGCTGTGTAACAATGGTGAACGACAGCCTCTGCTGTTATATGATTTCTCCAATTACAAGAAGCGTTTCCAACCCTCATTCGTTCTCATCAACAGTCCTGTCTGATTTGCACTACAATCAATCCTCTCAACTAAACCCCCTAAATTTTTTGAAGCAGTTTTTTTCTCCTACGTTTTGTTTTTTTTAAGCAGGGGTTCGCTGATCTCCACCCCAGCTTAAATGGTAGGAGTTTTTTTTCACTGCTTCCTCCTTAGTTCGTCATGCGTTGACTACTATTTAAAACGACGATATGTTGGTGAATATGAATTAATCTACCAACACTACTATACGCTCCCGCTGTCTATGTTGTTGTTTCGTGGAGCGCAGCATTTATCAACTGTGTATATATTTTTCCACAGCAGAATGTTTGACAGTGGCCTGCAAAAGTAGTCGTTCTAGCCTCTGCAGGATAACATTGACAGTAAGTCCCGACAAGAGGAAGCCCATCGGTGTTCCCTTCATTTGTTCATAAACCTGATCGTGGAAGCTAAAGAAAGTACTGAGGCACAATTCTAACAGCTTAGTGACGTGTTGTCGTTTAAGTTGCTTATCCTCGTCTTCATACTTTTTGGCGACTAGTTCATCAATAAAGCTTAAGACAAGGGCAGTTATAATAGATGTGCATAGGTACACCACCTCCAATGGTACCATCATCTTGTCTCAATCTCATTAAAGGTGTTTTTATTCCACAAAAACTGTTCAGCTGACTTAACTGGACATTGGGGATCTGAAGTGAGGTATCGGACCCACTTGTGGAGTTACCTTGATAGTCCAAACGTCGGAATACCACGCAAGTAGATGATGGGGGGAAGGGGCACCACAGAATTATACACTTTTGGCCGACCGCAGGAAAATTCCATTGCGGCATCTGTGTCTTTTGCGGTCAGTGCTTCTCCTCTTTTGACGCCCTGGAACTTCTTCAGCTTGTCAAGTGCCCTGTTAATGCTGTTCACATGTTGCTTGAACCCTTACGCTCCCGAAAGCTGGAAGGCGTGTTCGTCGTCCAACAGACCTTGAAGCTGCTTTGTGTTCACAGTTTTATGCGTGAGACACGTCGAGCGTCCCTTGACGGCTGGCAAGATGACGTTATTCCTCATTTTTTGGATTGGCAAAAGTTCTCGGACTTCTGCCTCGGAGGTCGTCGTCAAAGGTTTATGCTGGAGGAGGACAGTTGACACTTGCTGTCGCATGGCATTCTCTTTCTCTTCATTTGCTTCACATCTCTGCAGCGCCGATTCGAAAGATGCGACATATTCTATTGGGGCCAGCATCTCTCGTGTTGAACATGATGTCTTAGGATAAGGCAGCCATCAACCGACAAGTGGAAAACACTGTTGTATTTATCGTGCCTATTGATTACTCCGAAAATGACAGTATGGTATCAAATCCCTGATAATCTTCTTTCGGAATTCTGCCCTTGTCCGTCGGCAGAATTCGCTGAAAACTGGCAGACTCTAGGAAAGGCATTTTGGCAGGAGATCCTTATCAAGACTACGGCGCGCGAAAGTCAGCTTGGCGAAGGTGGATGACTCTCGTTTGGCAAAGTCTCCCATCTGCGTGCTGAACGGAGGGTTGTGTGCCCATAGTATGAAAAAAATGGATGAAGATACGATGTCCAGATAAATTATCTCAATCATCCTCCTAAAAAGAAGGCGAAGATACAAGAACAAGGCGCTGTGCTGAATTTTCGGAAAAAACTGTTTTCATCATCAGAGGGGTGGGTTGTGCTATCCTGCTTGCAAAGGGTTGGAATGCAGTGCAGCCCATCTAGTTTTGTATCGGTGGCTAATGTACGACCGCTGAAAATCGTGCTGTCCATAGATTGGGTGCAAAAACTCAATTTTTGGGAGGCTGGCACCCGTTTGTGTCATCCGTTGCCTGTCCGTGTGTCTTTTAAGCGTCTTAGATAACCGGCCCGATTTGTGCCCACTGCTATACCTCCCCTTTAAGCTGTGTCTAAGCCTTTAAAAAAAGGTGCGAACTTTAAAATATGGATCCCCTGTGGCTTTGCAGATTGCAGAAGGGTTTATTTTTACTGTTTTTAATTTTGAATGGTAAACCTTCAATCAACTCAGTACAATAAGAGAGCTTGGACAGCCTTGACGTGCCAGTCATCGAGACGTACTTTTTTTCTTACTTTGGCAAGTACAGTCAAGTACCGGAAATTCTTTTCAGTAAACACCATATCAATCTGCAATAAGCAGCCCAAAAATTGTTAAAACCCAGCAAAGCTTCCTTACGTTGAGCAGATTTATAACTAGTTTTCTACTTTCAGGACCACTTTCACGAATTGTGGGTGCAATTACAAAGATACCACGCAATTGGTCACAAACGCAGTTGCGTAAGATCTCTATTCCAACGAGTGGAAACAAATTGCAACAATGAGGACAGGAAAAAGGCGGAGGCGAAATACCTAAATTATCTGTTCATATCTAACAGTTATCCGGAATTCTTCATACGTGAGTTCCGACGAAGGCCCATTCGAAGTCGAACGGACGATGAAAAACCAAACGCTGGCTAGCGATGCCCTTCGTTAAAAATGATTCGGACAGCTCGACTCATGAACTCTTTCGGAATTGGGGTTGCCCAAAAACCCGACTTAACCATCCGGCAGCAGAAAATGAGACTCTAGTACCCGCATCCGTTAGCGGATTAGTCAGCAGTTGTCTACAACATACCATGCCAAAATTGCAGTGCAACGTGTATTACTGAAACGGGTAAACGCATTTGCACAAGGCTGCATGTGACATCAACTTGCAGTCAATCGAGAGGTTAAGCTGTCACTGATATACGCCCACATGGACCGGGAGAAGCATAAGTTTGCTTTCTAAATTGCCAATTGTCATCGGTCGATCCAACGACAATATGATCAGATTGGGATTTGAATGTTGGGCATCCGTGGACACAATCAACATAATTATTGATTTAAATCCAGCCACTCAGGCCCTCTGGACAAGACTTTTATCAGCACCGATGAGGCCACCAGTGCTAGCGAGCGACTTTCAACTTCGACAGCAGTGACCATCGACGTGGCAGGGGAGGAGAACTAATGGCGATTTAAACGACCGACTTGAGTCATAAATCCATTAACGACCTTAAAAGAGCCGTGTCTGCACTTTAAATGCCAGCTGGTCCAGCCGCCCGTGTATAGAAGGAAAGCCCATAGTAGTGGGTTAAGTGCACATGTTACAAACAAACCTGATGGAGACAACGACCGATGGGCAGGCGACGGGGGATGTCCAAGGACGGGCAGAGAGGGCCCTTTGCCTCGCACACCACCGAAGTGAATTACCTACACCTGGATGGACACCCAAAACCGGCTAGAGGGTTGATCCACGCATCCGTCCAGAGGGATGTTGACCAGTAGTCACGCTACCAGGCTGGATCTCTTCGACGCGTTAACTCTAGGAAAGCAGTGTAGTCAGAACCAACACGCAGATGATGCAATCTTATGTATTTCCAAGAAGTCAGCACATTTACAATAAGGAAGACGACAGCGCCTTGTTTTCTTCTACGCCTTCTTTAAAAGGATGGTGATCCATACGATTTATCTGAACGTCGAATTTTTACATCTGGGCTTTTAGCTACTATCTATGCGGAAGTATGTTATGACATCATTGTCATATAGAATTCACACAACATGTAGTGCTTCTCCTTTGTAGAATGGGAAGTTCGGTGGTTATTCCGTGGCAGTTGATTGTCTTCGATGTAAATGTACATCAAACTTTAGGGTCAGACCCTTAAAGTCATGTCCCATCCACCTACTTCCATGTCATGCACCTAATGATTTCCGCGATTATTTCCTTCATTATTATCTGGAGGAAATATACTAGAAAACGCATAGATAACGTTTGGGGCATAATGAAGAACCGAACCCATCTTTGCTGTATCATGCAGTAGCAGAAACATCGGCGGAAAACGTGTCTGAGCTTTGAGCTAGAACCAATGCGCATGTATGGTAAAACATCATTGTAGAATAGCATTGACACAACTTGTAGTGCTACTCTTTGTAGAAAAGGCATTTCCGTGGTTATTCCGAGGCAGTTGATTGTCTTTGACGATAATGTACATCGAACTCTAGGGTCTGACCCTTAACGTCATCTCCCATCCACTTATTCCATGTCATGCACCTAAAAATGGCCGTGATTATTTCCTTGACACTTATCTGCAGGTCATATACGAAAAACCGCATAGATAACGTTGAAGGCCTACTGAAGAGCCAAACCCCTCGTTGTTATCTCATGCAGTAGCAGAAACATCGGCGAAACACGTGTCTGGGCTTTTAGCTTGTATCTTTGCGAATGTATGGTATAAAAATATTGTCATATAGAATTTAATCTACTTTTAGTGCTTTTCTTTGTAGAATGGACATTTACGTGGTTATTCCGTGGCAGTTGATTGTCTTTGCCAAAAATGTTCATCGAACTCTAAGGTCTGACCTTTAAAGTCATATCCAATCCACCTACTTCCATGTCATTCACCTTATAATATCTGCGATTATTTTCTTGATTATTATCTGGAGGTCATATACTTAAAACCGCATAGAGAAGGTTGGGGGCCTACTGAAGAGCCGAACCCCTCGTTGCTGTAAAATGCAGCTGCAGAAACATCGGCGAAACACGTGTCTGGGATTTAAGCTAGAATATATTCGGAAGTATGGTATATCATCATTATCATATAGATTTCACACTTCTTGTAGTGGTGCTCTTTTAAAGAATGGAAGTGATTGTCTTTGACGAAAATGTTCATCGAACTGTAGGGCCTGACCTACAGTCATGTCCCGTCCTTCTTATTCTTTGTCATGCACCTTATTATTGCGGCGAATTTTTCTTGACTTTTAGCTGGATGTCATATACGTGAAACCGCATAGAGAACGTTGGGGTCCTCCTGAAGAGCCAAAACCCTCGTTTCTGTATCATGCAGTAGCAGAAACATCAGCGAAACACTTGTCTGGGCTTAAAGCTTTTATGTATGTGGATGTATAGCTTAACGTCATTGTCATATAGAATTCACACTACGTGTAGTGCTAGTCGTTTGTAGAATGGACATTTCCGTGGTTATTCCGCAGCAGTTGATTGCCTTCGAAGAAAATTTACATCGAACTCTAGGGTTTGACCCTTAAAATCATCTCCCATCCACTTATTCCATGTCATGCGCCAAAGAAATATCCGTGATTATTTCCTTGATACTTATCTGCAAGTCATATACTTACAACCACATAGAGAACGTTGGGGGCCTACTGAAGAGCCAAAACCCTCGTTTTTGTATCATGCAGTAGCAGAAACATCAGCGAAACACTTGTCTGGGCTTAAAGCTTGTATGTGTGCGGAAGTACGGCATTACATCATTGTCATATAGCATTCACGCTATTTTTAGTGCTACTCCTTTGTAGAGTGGACATTTTCGTGGTTATTTCGCGGTAGTTGATTGTCTTTGACGAAAATGTACATCAACATTTAGGGTCTGACACTTAAAGTTATCTCCCATCCACTTATTTCATGTCATGCACATACAAATGTCCATGATTATTTCATTGATACTTATCTGTAGGTCATATCCGAAAAAACCGCATAGAGAACGTTGAAGGCCTACTGAACAGCCTAACCCCTCGTTGCTGTATCATGAAGTAGCAGAAACATCAGCGAAACCCTTGTCTTGGCTTTAAGCTAGTATTTCTGCGGAAGTATGGCATGACATCATTGTCAGATAGCATTTACACTACGTGTAGTGCAACACGTTTGTAGAACGGTCATTTCCGTAGTTAAATCGCGGCAGTTAATTGTTTTTGACGAAAGTGTTCATCGAACAGTAGGGCCTGACCCTTTCAAGTCATGTCCCATCATCTTATTCCATGTCATGCACCTAATAATTTCCGCGATTATTTCCTCGATACTTATCTGCAGGTCACATACATAAAACCGCATAGAGAACGATAAGCGCTTACAGAAGAGCCAAAACACTCGTTTCTGTATCATGCAGTAGCAGAGACATCAGCGAAACAGTTGTCTGGACTTTTATCTAGTATATGTGCGGATGTATGGCATAAAAACATTGTCATATAGAAATTACTCTACTTTTAGTGCTTTTCTTTGTAGAATGGATATTTACGTGGCTATTCCGTGGCATTTGATTGTCTTTGTAGAAAATGTTCATCGATCACTAGGGTCTGACAGTTAAAATCATGTCCATCCACCTACTTCCATGTCATGCACATAAACATTTCCGTGATTATTTCCTTGATACTTATCTGCAGTTCATATGTGAAAAACCGCATAGAGAAAGTTGAAGGCCTACCGAAGAGCCGAAACCCTTTTTGCTGTATCATGAAATAGCAGAAATAACAGCGAAACACGTGTCTGGGATTTTAACTAGTGTCTATGTTGATGTATGGTATACCATCATTGTCGTATAGAATTCACACTTCTTGAAGTGCTAGTCGTTTGTAGAATGTACATTTTCGTGGTTAAATCGCGGCAATTAATTGACTTCGACAAAAATGTTCATAGAACTCTAGGGTCTGACCATTAAAATCATGTCCATTTTCCTACTTCCATGTCATGCTCATAAAAATTTCCGTGATTATTTCCTTGATACTTATCTGCACGTCATATGCGAAAAACCGCATAGAGAAAGTTGAAGGCCTACCGAAGAGCCAAACCCCTCATTTCTGTATCATGCAGTAGCGGAAACATCAGCGAAAGAGTTGTCTGGGCTTTTATCTAGTATAAATGTGGATGTACGGTATACCATCATTGTCGTAAATAATTTACACTTCTTGTAGTGCTACCCATTTGCAGAATGGACATTTCTGTGGTTATTCCGCAGCAGTTGATTGCCTTCGACGAAAATGTTAATCGAACGCTAGGGTGTGACCCTTAAAATTCATGTTCCATCCACCTTCTTCCATGTCAAGCACCTAATAATTTACTTGATTATTTCCTTGATTATTATCTTTTGGTCATATTCAAGAAACCGCATAGAGAAGGTTTGGGGCCTAATAAAGAGACGAACCTCTCGCTGCTGTATCATGCACTAGCAGAAACATCGGCGGAACACGTCTCTGGGCTTTAAGCTGGTATCTATATATCTATGGTTATATCTATGATATAACATCATTGTCGTATAGAATTCACACTTCTTGTAGCGCTACTCGATTGCAGAAGGAACACTAACGTGGTTAAATCGCAACACTTGATTTATTTTGACGGAAATTTTCATCGAACTCTAGAGTCTGACCATTAAAAGTCATGCCCATCCGCCATCTCCCATGTCAAGCACTTATTAATTTCCGCGATTATTTCCTTGTTTATTATCCGTAGGTCATATACCTGAAACCGCATAGAGAACGTTGGGGGTCTTCTGAGGGACCAAACCCCTCGTTGCTGTATCATGCAGTAGACGAAACATCCGCAAAGCACTTTTCGGGGCTTAAAGCTAGCATCTACGCTGAAGTATGGTATAACATCAGTGTCATGTAGCATTTTCACTACTGTTAGTTCTACTCGTTTGTAAAATGGACATTTCCGTGGTTATTCCGCGGCAGTTGATTGTCTTTGACGAAAATGTCTATCAAATACAGGGTCTGACCTTAAAAAGTCATGTCCTGCACAACTACTTCCATGTCATGCACCTACAAAATTCCGCGATTATTTCCTTGATTATTATCTGGAGTTTATATTCTTGAAACCCCATAGAGAACGTTGGGGGCCTACTGAAAGGCCGAAACCCTTGTTGCTGTAGCATGCAGTAGCAGTGAACATCGGCGAAACACGTGTCTGGGCTTTAAGCTTGTATGTACGTGGAAGTATGGCATTAAGTTATGGTCATTGAGATTTCACTCTTCTTTGAGTGCTTCTCCTTTGTAGAATGGACATTTCCGTGGTTATTCCGCGGCAGTTAATTATCTTCGACGAAAATGTTCATCGAACGCTAGGGTCTGCCCCTTTAAAGTCATGTGCTATCCACCTTCTTCCATCTCAGGCAAATTTTTATTTCCGCGATTACTTCCTTGACTATTATCTGGATGTCATACACTAGAAACCGCTTAGATAATGTTGGGGGCCTACTGAAGAGCCGAACCCCTCGTTGCTGTATCATGCAGTAGCAGAACCATCAGCGAAAAAATTGTCTTGGCTTCATGCAACTATCTGTGCGGATGTATGGTATACCATCCTTGTCGTATAGATTTCACTCTTCTTTTACTGCGACTCCTTTGTAGAATGGACATTTCCGTGGTTATTCCGTGGCAGTTTATTTTCTTTGCCGAAAATGTTCATCGAACTATGGGGTCTGACCCTTAAAAGTCATGTT
>JAYGXS010000006.1:33041373-33073383 GCA_036362985.1 Ligula intestinalis
CCTTACCATCACCAGAGATAGGCTTCTTTTGGAAGCCGGGATGGCTTTGTTCAGAGCTGTCTTCGTGCTGCCCCCCTTCCGCATTTGTGGTTTTTTTCAGTGATATGTATGCAGCCTTAGCATACCCACTATCTTTTTTATGCTGGCTTTCTGTGCCCGAACCGACTTCACAAAAAAGTGGAGTTGTACAATCTCCTTCTCCGATTGAAGCGTGTTGTTTGGTATGTGTTTTGTTTCGCGCAGTATGGAGAGGATTTGAGGTGGAAGCTACCAATTTCGCCGCTTGGTTTGCCGGTGTCTGTTTATCTTTCACAGTGGATGCTCGGCCCCGAGATTCTTCTCTGCTGGCTATTCTCAACTTCAGGTACGATAATGTTGTCCTTTTTAAGGAGGAAGCGAAGAGATTTCTTCAATTCCTCCATCTCCATTTTCAGATCATGGAGCTCCTTATCGTGGTCTGCAAATTTGTGCAGAAGCGTAAGACAGGATGTGCAAGCCTCATCTTTATAATTTGCACCTCTTAAACTTCTGAAACTTTTCGTCCGTTTGCCGGGAGGACTTTTCAGTAAACTTCGAGACCGCTCTTTTGTAGTTGATAATCTAATTTGATCCTCACTACTGTACTCTTCTATAGCCCCATCGTCTAGCCGTTCTACTTCCACCCGAGGCGTCCGCGGTTGGATTTCTGGCCCCGATGACAGTTTAGTAGAATTATCGAAGGTAATATTTGCTACTTCCATTTGCAAACGAAGCGACTAAATTCAAAATGCGACTATGACGTAGTGTGTTGACTGGTATTCAAAATAACGAAAATCTTCTGATGGTGTGTAAAGTATTGCAATATTTCTAGCAGACTGAGTAAACAATACGCTTAATTACTTAGAAGCACTTTCAAATGTGTATAAACAATATGCAGGATATTCAGGAACGACTCAGCCGTTTGTAGATCTTCGAGGTCCTGAATAACTGCTGATCTTGTCACTGGTGGTTTTTTCAGGCTGTTTTCACTTGCTTTGGTTGTAGGCTGCAAATCCAGTTCAATGACATGAAGAACAAATTCCAATTTGATTCCGTTTTCTGATGAAGTACGGCACAATAACAAAGTTCACGAGTCGCAGAAAGTACTTTTGCACATACAATTGAAGCGATAATATCCAAAACAGTACTGGCGAAATAGTATCAGAATCCAAATAGTCTACGTTTGAGAGCTCAGTTACCATAACAATGTCTGGGCGGTTGACGAAAACCATAGTCTGGAGCAGAGGCATTTTATTAATTAGTGATCTGGCATTTAAAACGACCAATTTAAGAGGGCATGTCTGAGGTTTCGGTGGCGGGACAGCTAGGCCGTCACTGTTACCGGCTTCGACCAGAGCGATGTCCTTTTGACCTGAACTATTTTTTCCCCTCTTATTTTGAGATTTGTCTCGCTATTTTCCAGCTCTTTGATTAGCTGCCTCATCTTTCTCCGCTCTTTCAACTCGTTAGCCGGATAAAAAAAACTTGCGAATGCAGACTCCGTAAGGATGGTTTGCGCTTAAGCAAGAGTTTTGCCTCTGATTCAGCTTCTAAAATAACCTTAAGAGGTCGTGGCCGAGAAATTGATTCTGGAGCTGTTGGAGCCTTCCCTATTCGAAATGCCTTAAGAATGCGGAAAAACTCGCGTGGTTTGAGCAACGGTTTGGCGTACTCCATAGGAGTAATTCGTAAGCACATTATCCGTCTAAAAAACTCGCACTCCTCGGGAACTGACGGCCTTCCAAATTCACTTATCAAGAGAGTATTCAGCTTCCCCCGATTGCTAAGTTATCTATTCTCAGCTTATCTTCTAAACGGTTTCTTTCCTGACTCATGGAAGACATCTATTATTCTTCCAGTCTTCAAGTCAGGATCTCGTTCGGACGTAAATAACTACCGAGGTGTTCATAAAACCCCGGCCCTAGCCAAACTTCTGGAAAAGATCATTTTTAATCAAATTCTCGATTTTTGTGTAGAAAATAAACTAGTAAGTGCCTCACAGCATGGATTTCTACCTGGAAGATCATGCGAAACCTGCCACTTAGCATTCCTTAACCTGGTTACTTCACTTCGTAATGAACAGCAATCAGTCATCGTGATTTACTTTAACCTTAGTAAAGCTTTTGACAAGGTGCCTCATAGGCGCCTTTTAGTGAAACTGGAAGCCCTAGGCATCAGGCCTGCCCTCCTCGATTTCATTGCCTCCTACATGTCTAACCGCAGCCAAAAGGTCTTAGTAGGCAATAGCTACTCGATGCCTCAGCCGATAACGAGTGGTGTATTACAAGGCACGGTTTTAGGTCCCCTCCTTTTCATTCTTTACATAAATGAAATTTCAACAGTGCTAAATAATTCGGAAAATGTCATTTATGCTGATGACCTTAAGTGTATTTACTCATTTTCTAAGGACACGGCCAGTAGTTGTGTTGATAAAGTTAACGCAGACTTGCGTACTCTCTCAAGTTGGAGCGCAACATGGCAGATGGAGTTTTCTCCATCAAAATGTAGTTTCTTGAGTTTTGGTCCCGCAAGGCTTCCTGGACCCATTATCTTCCAAAATAGTCCACTGTTAGAAAGATTTACGATAAAGGATTTGGGTCTTACTTACACGAATAAGCTTGCATTATCACCTCATGCAGATCAAATTTCTGCCAAGGCCGCACAGATATGTGGGTTTATATCGCATAACTTTTTCCTTCCAGAAATGAAGTTAAAACTATACCGCATGTTTGTTCTTCCTATACTAGAATACTGCTGCCCGCTTTTTGGTCTCATGACCCAGCATGACCGTAGTAAGATTGAAAAGGTTCAGCGAGTTTTCACTCGTAAAATATTTTCTGTTTCTGGGTCTGGTATGTGTTATACAGATAGATGTCAATTAGCAAACATGAAATTTCTTTGGATAAGAAGACTCGAAGCTGGTCTATGCTTTCTGTTTCGCGATAACAATAGTCCTAATCTCCCACAAATTCACGCTCTCCTTCCAGTTGACCGACCTTACGCCACTCGTAACTCTTCCATGATAATTTTACCACCCCATAGCTCCACATCTAACCGTTCTCGCTTTTTTACCTCCAAATATGCTTTTATTTGGAACAACCTTCCTCTCGATATTAGACTGTCTTCTACACTGTCGATTTTTAAAGGCAAATTATATAAGCATTTAAATTTAGAGGAAATAAAGTCGTTACTGTCTGTTTCCTTTCCAAACACGCAAGTTGTAGATTTTGAAAAGGGTCCTCCTGGCATTTGAAGCTCTTCTGAGGATACTAAAATGGTTTCTAAATATGTTAGCATTTCCCTCTGCAGAGTCAAGCATCACTTCCAAGGGCTGCGAATTCTTCTCCGTTTTTGAAACCTTCGCTCTGGTCTTCGCAATTGGCTCTGGAATCTGGTGGGTCGCAACTCGATGATGTTGCCTTGACTTCTTCTGCCTTCTCCTCCCTTCCGGATGACCCCTTCCTAACTCAACGATATATTATTTTTGCCCATGACCATAAACGTCACGAACCCTCAACATCAGGTCCCAAACTAACCACATCAAACTCTTTTACCTATTAAGGCAGTTTTTTTCTCCTAAACTTTTTTTGAACTCGGTGGCCCGCTGAACTCATCCACCGATCTAGGAGTTTTTTTTTACTGCCGATGACAATTATTTATAAGAAATCACTGCTGTTCATTATTATTTTTATTTTCACGATAGCACTAAGTTTGTAACGACAGGGCCCCTTGGGCCTTAAATATACAAATTATTATTATTATTATAAGACCCACGTCATGGTCAATTCGTTCGTGTGCAATTGACGATTCTGACTCTGGCGCCCCCTTTACAACTATTTTCTGCTTGCGACTCAATGGGGCATATGTTGCAAGCTCACGTGTTTCAGCCGAGGGAGCAATTATATCCGGTACACGCGGTTCTGATGTACTGGCTATTGGGTATGCTGAATGCAAACCCGTGAACCGTTTGGCTTTCTTAGGCTTGTGCCTCTTTTGAGTTATGATCTTGTCAAACTCTTGGTCATCGCTTTCTTGTGCAGAGTCGAGCAACGATGTGGTGCTAGGATGCAAATCCCAATAATTGCTACTGTCGCGTAAGCCGAGTGACGATGGTACAGCCCGTGGGCTTGACACATGATCCGATAGGCAGGTTTCAGGCATGTCGAAAGACATGTCCAAATCCAAGTCAATATCAGCGTCAACTCGTTATTGTGCAATTGTTGACGCTATATCTGGAGCCCCTTTTACAACTGTATTCTGCTTGTGACTCACTGGTGCATCTGTTGCGAGCTCACGAGTTCCGACCAAGTGGCCATCTGTATCCGGTACTAAAGGTTTGATGGGTCCTGATGTGCCGGTTTTCGGTTAGCTGACTGCGCATTCCTGGCCCATTTAGACATTCGAGCCTTTCTAGCCCTATGCTATTTTGGCTTCATGATCTTATCGACCTCTGTATCGTCGCTTTCTAGTGCAGCATCAAGCAACGATGTGACGCTAGGTCGCAAATGCAGATCATTGTCAGTGCTGCCTGAGCAGAGAAACGATGGCGTTAACTCCGGATTTATTTTAGTTTCTTCGTGATCGAGTGAGACGCCTGCTGGTTTACTTGGTTCGGCAGATGATATGCGACTTTCAGGTTTACCGGCCGAGGCTATCTGAGCATATGTACTTTTATTTATCCCCGGTTTTTGGCCTACAAGTGCTGTTTTAACCGCTGTATAAAAAATATGCGTTTTTAGATGGGCTATCCCTAAATTCAGTTTATTTACCTCGTGGTTAAGTTCCTGCTTCATCTCCGAAAACTCCTGGAGGAGGACGAAGTCCTCACAGTCTAACTTCGGTAAACGTAGTAGACATCTTCGCCGTTTTGCGGGAGGGGGAGAATTTATAAAATTATCTAAGTGGCCATATCGGCAGTTACTTTTTGGTCGTATCTTAACATGGTTGTCAAGGGCCCGTGTCGAAGTGGCCGGGCTGCCTGAGGTGCTAACACAGCTAATAACCAGATTTGGCGACCCGGGTTCGAGATCCGGCGGGGGCGAAACGTTTCGTGCTAACGGACTTGTAGCATCTAAAGTCTCCATGTTATGTAAGATTTTTTTGTGTTGCGACCTGCATGTGATACTGCCAATTAAGTCGGAAGCCAAATCGAAGAGTCCCTAGGAGTGAGGCGGAGGGAAGATCGATTGGCCAGATAGTGCAAATTTACTGAGACAAGCAGTTTACAGCAAGTCAGAGTAAAATATTGAGTTTCTGACAGATACAATGAAATGTGTTTGTTCAAAAAATTCTTCAGGAATAACGTGAGAGTCACTTTTATCCTAACGTGAGAGTCACTATTATCCTAAATATTATGACAATCTTAGGATAAGGGTATATAACAACACAATTATATAAGGACTCAGCCTCGGCGTCAAATTCGGAGATGTGCAGATATTTGTGGCACACAGGAGTTTTTCACGAAATCAACACGTCCAAGAAACAATTTTCAAACTTTGGAAATGATTCACAGCGGAGAAATTTTTCAGAGTGACCGGATTCAGATTTTCACGAAGAAAATTCCAAACTTTGGAAATGTATAGTCAATTCTTGAATAATTTCCAAGAAGCTTGTCTTCTATACTGAGATAGAGACTAAAAACACGTAAGCTCGAGAAACTTGAGGGCGGGACTACTGAAGAGCCGAAACCCTCGTTGCTGTATCATGCAGTTACAGAAATATCGAAAAAAAACACGTGTCTAGGCTTTAAGCTAGTTTCTGTGCAGAAGTATGGTACAACATTAATGTCGTATAGAATTCACACTTAATGTAGTGCTACTTCTTTGTTGAATGGAAATTTTCGTGATTATTCCGAGGCAGTTGATAGCCTTTGACGAAAACGTTCATCGAACGCTAGGGTGTGACCCTTCAAAGTCATGTCCCATCCACCTAATTCCATGTCATGCCCCTTATTATTTCCGCAATTATTTCCTTGACTTTAAGCTGAATGTCATATACTTGAAACCGCATAGAGAACGTCGGGGGCCTACTGAAGAGCCGAAACCCTCGTTTCTGTAACATGCAGTAGCAGAAACATAAGCGAAACAATTGTCTGGTCTTTAAGCTAGTATCAATGCGGAGGTATGGTATACCATCATTGTCGTATAGAATTCACACATCTTGTAGTGCTACTCATTTACAGAATGGACATTTCCATGGTTTTTCCAAGGCAGTTGATTTTTGTTGATGAAAATACTCATCAAACGCTAGGGTCTGACCCTTAAAAGTCATAATCCATCCACCTTCTTCCATGTTACGCACCTAATAATGTCCGCGATTATTTCCTTGATTATAATCTGGATGTCATATACAAGAAACCGCATAAAGAACGTTTGTGGCCAACTGAAGAGCCAATCCCCCCGTTGCCGTATCATGCAGTAGCAGAAACATCGGCGGAACACTTGTGTAGGCTTTAAGCTAGTATATGTGCGGAAGTATGATATA
Organism: Ligula intestinalis; assembly: GCA_036362985.1. Lineage (NCBI taxonomy): Eukaryota > Metazoa > Platyhelminthes > Cestoda > Diphyllobothriidea > Diphyllobothriidae > Ligula > Ligula intestinalis. Next base: position 33,047,875 of record JAYGXS010000006.1, read on the forward strand.
ACATAAATGTATAGAATTTACACTTCTCGTAGTGCTACTCGATTGCAGTATGGACATTTCTGTGGTAAAATTGCCGCAGTAGATTGTCTTTGACGAACAGGATCAGCAAATCCATGGTCTGACCTTAAAAAGTCATGTCCCGTCCACCTTCTCCCACGTTCTCCACGATTATTTCCTTGAGTATTATCTTCCAAGGCAGTTAATTGTCTTTGACGAACAGGATCATCAAATCCACGGTCTGACCTTAAAAAGTCATGTCCCGTCCACCTTCTGCCATGTCATGCACCTTAAAATTTCCGCGATTACTTCCTTGACTATTATCTGGAGTTCATATACTAGAAACCGCATAGAAAACGTTTGGGGCCTACTGAATGGCATAAACCCTCGTTGCTGTCATGCAGTAGCAGAAAAATCGGTTGAACACGTGTCTGGGCTTTAAGCTTGTATGTATGCAGAAGTATGGCATAACATTATGGTCATATAGATTTCACTCTTCTTTTAGTGCTACTTCTTTGTAGAATGGACATTTCCGTGATTATTCCCTGGCAGTTGATTGCCTTCGACGAAAATGTTCATCGAACGCTAGGGTGTGACCCTTAAAAGTAATTTCCCATCCATCAACTTCCATGTCATGCTTCTAATTATTTCCGCGATTATTTCCTTGATTATATTGTGGAGGACATATACTTTAAACCGCATAGAGAACGTTGGGGGGCCTACTGAAGAGCCGAACCCCTCGTTGCCATATCATGAAGTAGCAGAAACATCAGCCAAACAGTTGTCTGTGCTTTTATCTATTATCTATGCTGATGCATGTTATACCATCATTGTCGTATAGAATTTACACTTCTTGTAGTGCTTCTCATTTACAGAATGGACATTCCCATGATTTTTCCGCGGAAAGTGATTTTCTTTAACGAAAATGTTAATTGAACGCTGGGGTCTGACCCTTAAAAGTCATGTTCCATCCACCTTCTTCCATGTCATGCACCTAATAATATCCGCGATTATTTCCTTGATTATTATGGATGTCATATACAAGAAACCGCATAGAGAACGTTGGGGCCCTTCTGAACAGCCAAACCCCTTGTTGCTGTGTCATGCAGTAGGATAAACATCAGCGAAACCCGTGTCTTGGCTTTAAGCTAGTATCTATGCGGAAGTATGGTATGACATCATTGTCATATAGCATTTACACTACTTGTAGTGCTACACGTTTGTAGAATGGACATTTCCGTAGTTTAATCGCGGCAGTTGATTGTCTTTGACGAAAATGCTCATCGAACTCTAGGGTCTGACCATTAAAAGACATGCCCATCCACCTTCTTCCGTGTCATGCACCTAATAAATGCCGTGGTAGTTTACTTGAAGCCGCATAGAGAACGTTTGGGGATTTCTGAAGAGCCGAAACCCTCGTTGCTGTATCATGCAGTAGCAAAAACATCGGCGTAAAACGTCTCTGGGATATAAGCTTTTATGTATGCGGAAGTATGGCATAACTTTATGGTCATATAAAATTCACTCTTCTTTTAGTGCTACTCCTTTGAAGAATGGATATTCCCGTGGTTATTCCGCGGCAGTGGATTGCCTTCGACGAAAATGTTTATCTAACTTTATGGTCTGACCATTTAAATTCATGCCCATCAACCTACTTCATTATCATGCACGTAATAATTTCCGCGATTATTTCCTTGATAGTTATCTTCATGTCATATTCTTGAAACCGTATAAAGAACGTTGCGGGCTTTCTGAAGAGCTAAACCCCTCGTTGCTGTATCATGCAGTAGCAGAAACATCAGAGAGACACTTGTCTTCGCTTTAAGCTGGTAATAATGCGGAAGTATGCTATAACATCATTGTCATATATCATAACACTACTTGGAGTGCTACTCCTTTGTAGAATGGACATTTCCGTGGTTTAATCGGGGCAGTTGATTGCCTTCGACGAAAATGTTCTTCAACTCCAGGGTCTGAATTTAAAAATTTATGTCCCGTCATGCACCTGAAAAATTTCCGCTATTATTTCCGTATTGATTATCTGATCACACTGATCTTTGAGCAGGCTAAGAAGCTCTCCGAAGAAAAGCAGATAGCCGATGAGGCTCATTTCGCTGAAAATCCTTCCCTTAATGTTGCGAAACTCTTTTCGCGTACAGTAAAAGCGCAGAGGAAAACGCAACACCCCATACTTCAAGATGCTTTAGGAAACCCCATAGCTGACGCTAAGTTGACCGCCGATAGCTGCAATGTGTTCCTATCCAAAACTTTTAGTGAAAGCTCGTTCGCTGCACCTCCGGTTATCCAGGTTTGGACGGGTGCCATACTCGAAACCATACGTTTTACCGTCTGGGATGTGACTGTAGCCATTCGTCGTTATCGCCAATCCTATAGTCCAGGACCAGATGGCGTCCAAGTTAGCCTTCTAAAAGCTGAAGCGAATGATATCTTTCCGTCTATTCTTTGTTAGGTATTTAATCTTCCTTTTGAGAGCGAAACCTTTCCTTCGTTGTGGAAGGAATCGCACATAATGCCTATTCGCAAGCATGGCCGATCAACCTCATTCGACAACTTTAGGCCAATAAATACAGTTCCCGCAGCCTCGAAGATCTTGGAGACCTTAATCAAAGAAAAGATGATGCGTCACTTGACACAGAACAACCTGCTCAATACAGCTCAACGTGGCTTTATCGAGAAACGATCTTGTGATACCTTTCAGCTCTCCATATTTGATTATGTGCCGCAATCTAGAGACAGTGGTTTTGCCACTTATAGCGTCTATTTTGATTTAACTAAGGCCTTTGATCGGGTCGATCATTACCTCCTCCTTCTGACACTAGCCTTCTTCGGGATAAGTAGCAAAACACTGAACTTCATATCTTCCTAGTTGGGTGCTCGCACGCAACGAGTAAAAATTTCCAAGGTTATCTCCAACCCCACGCATGTGAGGAGTGGAGTTATACAGGGTAGTGTACTAGGTCCGCTTCTATTTTGCCTGTTTTTCAACGACGTTTCAGATTGTTTTCGGTATGACAGACCCTTCATGTAGGCTGATGATTTAAAAGTCGCTTATCGATATAAACCGGCAGATCGCAACATCGTGCTCGAGCTGATAAAAAAGGATCTTCAGGCCTTCGCCCAGTGGTGTTGCACATGGCGCCTCACCCTTTCATGGCACAAATGTTCCGTTATGGTTGTTGGCGACGATCATCAACCGGAATTAAGCATTAACGGCCACGAATTAAATGTCCCAGGAGTTATCAAGGATTTGGGCATATCCTACTCTAATAGTCTCAATTTGTCAGAGCACTGTGCCCTGATAGTCTCGAAAGCACGCCGAACCAACGGATTTATCCTTAGAAATTTTAAGACTATCAAGGTTAGAACTAGCCTTTATAATATGTACGTGAGACCTAGTCTTGAATACTGCTCGCCTCTATTCAGTCCTCTGTGCACTAGTGAACGGAAGAAAATAGAATCGATGCAGCACTTCTTCACTAGAAGACTTTTTACTACAGAACAACGTAATTTAACCTACCAACAAAGGTGCGAACTTATAAAGCTGGATCCCCTATGGCTTCGTCGATTGCAGAAGGGTCTTTTTTAACTGTTTAAACTTTTGAATGGTAAAACCTTTAATCCTCTTAGTACGATTAGGCAGCTTGAGCACTCTCGACGCGCCAGTCATCGAGACGTATTTTATTTCTTACTACGGCAATTCTTTTCAGTAAATGCCATATAAATCTGGAAAAAGCTGCCCAAAAGTATTAAAACCCAGCAAAACTACCCTATGTTTAAGAGACCTATAACTTGTTTTCTACATTCAGGGCAACTTTCACGAATTTTGGGTGCTGACTCAGTGAAATCTCTCTTTCACTCTGATGGCGTTCGTGGACTTTGAACCCCGCCAGGCTTCATGCTGAAGATAATGCTGCTGAAGCAGCCGCCCGCAGTCTGCTTACCCTTCATCCGATAGCGCGCAACTTTTGCCGACAACCATTGAAGGAAGACTGAGAACACCGTGTTCTTGTGCCAACCCTATCCGTCTGGAACTAATGTTTTTAAACGATATGAAACAGTGCTCCTGCTGATGAGTCAACTCAGCTTACAACTGTACATTTATTATGTTTGTATCATACATTTGAAGGCAGGTATTTTTTTACTTGAAACAAACTCCCTATCTCGCCCAGTATTGACAAAACAAAAAACCTGAAACAAAAGCATTACTGGCCGCAACATAGGGAGTTAAGTTTAGGTTTTACCGGTCTTCGATGTGTTGGAAGGCGCCCAAGAGGTGCACTACAAACTCTTTACAATGACCTGTAAACTGGCATAATAAACATTATAATTATAATTATAATTATAATTATTATTATTATATACATGAAACCGCATAGAGAACGTTGGGAGCCTACGAAAGAGCTGAAACACTCGTTGCTGTATCATGCAGTAGCATAAACATCGGCGAAACAGGTGTTTGGGATTTAAGCTTGTATGTATGCGGAAGTATGGCATAACATCATGGTCATATAGAATTTACTCTTCTTTTAGTGCTACCCCTTTGAAGAATGGACATTTCAGGTGTTATTCTGCGGCAGTTGATTGCCTTCGACGAAAATGTTCATCAACTTCAGGGTCTGAATTTAAAAAGACATGTCCCGTCCACCTACTTCCTTGTCATGCTCCTAAACATTTCCGCGATTACTTCCTTGACTATTATCTGGAGGTCAGATACTTAAAACCGCATAGAGAACGTTGGGGGCCTACTGAAGAGCCGAAACCCCTTGTTTCTGAATCATGCAGTAGCAGAAACATCAGCGAAACAGATTTCTGGGCTTTAAGCTATTATCAATGCCGAGGTATGGTATACCATAATTGTCGTAGAGATTTTACACTTCTTGTAGTGCTACTCATTTTCAGAATGGACGTTTCCGTGGTCGTTCCACGGCAGTTGATTGTCTTTGACGAAAATGTTAATCGAACACTAGGGTCCGACAATTACAGTTATTCCCATCCACCTACTTCCATGGCATGCTTCTAAAAATTTCCGTGATTATTTCTTTGATTGTTATCTGGAGGTCATTTACTTGAAAAGACATTGAGAACGTTGGGGGCAAACTGAAGAGCCGAAGCCCTCGTTGCCGTATCATACAGTAGCAGAAACGTGGGCGGAACACGTGTCTGGGCTATAATCTTGAAGGTGTGCGAAAGAATGGTATAACATCAGTGTCATATAGCATTTACACTACTTGTTGTGCTACTCCTTTGAAGAATGGACATTTCGGTGGTTAAATCGCGGCAGTTGATTGTCTTTGACGAAAATGTGCGTCAAACACTAGGGTCTGACCATTAAAAGTAATGCCCATCCACCTACTTCCATGTCATGCTTCTATTAATTTCCGCGGTTATTTTCTTGATTATTATCTGGAGGTCATATACTTGAAACCACATATAGAACGTAGGGGGCTTTCTGAACAGCCAAACCCCTCGTAGCTGTATCATGCAGTAGCAAAAACATCGGCGTAATGCGTGTCTGGGATTTAAGCTTGAATGAATGCGGAAGTATGACCTAACATCATGGTCATATAGAATGCACTCTTATTTTAGTGCTAATCATTTGAAGAATGGACACTTTAGCGGTTAAATCGAGGCAGTTGATTGTCCTTGACGAAAATATTCTTCGAACACTAGGGTCTGACCATAAAAAATCGTGCCCATCCACCTACTTCCATGTCATACTTCTATTAATTTCCGCGATAATTTCCTTGATTATTACCTGGAGTTCATATACTTGAAACCACATATAGAACGTTGGAGCCTACTGAAGAGCCGAAACTTCGGCTCATGGTCATATAGAATTCACTCTTCTTTAAGTGCTCCTAATTTGGATACTGGACATTCCGTGGTTATTTCACGGCAGTTGATTGCCTTCGACGAAAATGTTCATCGAACACTAGGGTCTGACATAAAAAATCATGCCCATCCACCTGCTTCCATGTCATGCATCTATTTATTTCCACGATAATTTCCTTGATTATTATCTGGTGGTCATATACTTGAAACCGCATAAAGAACGTTTTGGGCCTACTGAAGAGCCGAAACCCTCGTTGCTGTATCATGCAGTAGCAAAAACATTGGCGTAATGCGTGTCTGGGATTTCAGTTTGTTTGTTTGCGGAAGTATGGCATAACATCATGGTCATATAGAATTCACTCTTCTTTAAGTGTTACTCCTTTGTATAATTGACACTTCCGAGGTTAAATCGCGGCAGTTGATTGTCTTTGACGAAAATATTCATCGAACACTAGGGCCTGACCATAAAAAATCGTGCCCATCCACCTACATCCATGTCATACTTCTATTAATTTCCGCGATAATTGCCTTGATTATTACCTGGAGGTCATATACTTGAAACCACATAAAGAACGTTGGGGGCCTACTGAAGAGTCAAAAACCTCGTTGCCGTATCATGCAGTAGCAGTAACATCGGCAAAACACGTGTCTCGGCTTTAAGCTTGTTTGTTCGCGGAAGAATGGCATTAGATTATGGTCATTGAGATTTCACTCTTCTTTGAGTGCTTCTCCTTTGAAGAATGGACATTTCCGTGGTTATTCCGCGGCAGTTAATTATCTTCGACGAAAATGTTCATCGAACGCTAGGGTCTGACCCTTCAAAGTCATGTGCCATCCACCTTCTTCCATGTCAGGCAAATTTTTAGATCCTTGATTATTTCCTTGACTATTATCTGAATGTCATACACTAGAAACCGCTTAGAGAATGTTGGGGGCCTACTGAATAGCCGAACTCCTCGTTGCTGTATCATGCAGTAGCAGAAACATCAGCGAAAAAATTGTCTGGGCTTCATGCAACTATCTGTGCGGATGTATGGTATACCATCCTTGTCGTATAGATTTCACTCTTCTTTTACTGCAACTCCTTTATAGAATGGACATTTCCGTGGTTATTCCGTGGCAGTTTATTTTCTTTGACGAAAATGTTCATCGAACTATGGGGTCTGACCCTTAAAAGTCATGTTCCATCCACCATCTTCCATGTCATGCAACTCATAATTTCCGCGATAATTTCCTTGATTATTATCTGGATGTCATATACAAGAAACCCCATAGAGACCATTTGGGGCCTACTGAAGTGCCGAACCCCTGGTTGCCATATCATGAGATAGCAGAAACATCGGCAGAACACGTGTCTGGGCTGTAAGCTAGTATCTGTACGGAATATGGTATAACATCATAGTCGTAGAAACTTAACACTTCCTGTATGGCTACTCGATTGCAGAATGGAAATGTCAATGGTTAATTCACGGCAGTTAATTGTCTTTGACGATAATGTTCATCAAATCCAGGGTCTAACCTAAAATAGTCATATTCCGTCCACCTTCTTCCAGGTCATGCCCCTAAAAATTTCCTCGATTATTTCCTTGATTATTATCTGGAAGTCATATACTTGAAACCGCATAGTGAACGTTGGGGGCCTACTGAAGAGAAAAACCCCTCGCGTCTCTATTATACAGTAGCAGTAACATCAGCGAAACAGTTGTCTGGGCTTTAAGCTAGCATCAATGTGGATGTTTAGTATACCATCATTGTCGTATAGAATTAACACTTCTTGTTGTGCTCCTCATTTTCAGAATGGACATTTCCTTGGTTTTACCGCGGCAGTTGATTTTCTTTGACGAAATTGCTCATCAAACGCTAGGCTCTGACCCTTAAAAATCATATTTCATCCACCTTCTTCCATGTAATGCATCTAATAATTTCTGAGATTATTTCCTTGATTATTATCTGGATGTTATATACAAGAAACCACATAGAATAATTGTGTTGTCAACTGAAGAGCCAAACCCCTCGTTGCCGTATCATGCAGTAGCAGACACATCGGCGGAACACGTGCCTGGACTTTAAGCTACAATGTGTGGGGAAGTATGTTATAACATCATTGTAATATAGCATTTACACTACTTGTAGTGCTGCACATTTGTAGAATTGACATTTTCCTGGTAAAATCACGGCATCTAATAATTTCCGCTTTTATTTCCTTGATGATTTTCTGTAGGTCATATACTTGAAGCCGCATAAAGAACGTTTGGGGCCTTCTTAACAGCCAAACCCCTCTTTGCTGTATCATGCAGTAGCAGAAACATCAGCAAACACTTGTCTTGGCATAAAGCTAGCATCTACGCAGAAGTATGGTATAACATCAGTGTCATGTAGCATTTACACTGCTTTTAGTTCTACTCGTTTGTAGAATGGACATTTCCGTGGTTATTCCGCGGCAGTTGATTGTCTTTGACGAACATGTCTATCAAATACAGGCTCTGACCTAAAAAAGTCATGTACTGTAAAACTACTTCCATGCCATGCACCTACAAATTTCCGCGAATATTTCCTTGATTATTATCTGGAGTTTATATTCTTGAAACCTCATAGAGAACGTTGGGGGCCTACTGAAAGTTTGAAACCCTCGTTGCTGTATCATGCAGTAGCAGAAACATTGGCGAAACACGTGTCTTGGCTTTGAGCTTGTATGTACGCGGATGTAAGGCATTAAATTATGGTCATTGAGATTTCACTCTTCTTTGAGTGCTTCTCCTTTGTAGAATGGACATTTCCGTAGTTATTCCGCGGCAGTTTATTATCTTCCACGAAAATGTTCATCGAACGCTAGGGTCGGATCCTTCAAAGTCATGTGCCATCCACCTTCTTCCATGTCAGGCAAATTTTTATTTCCGCGATTATTTCCTTGGCTATTATCTGAATGTCATACACTAAAAACCGCAAAGAGAATATTGGGGGCCTACTGAAGAGCCGCACCCCTCGTTGCTGTATCATGCAGTAGCAGAAACATCAGCGAAAAAATTGTCTGGGCTTCATGCAACTATCTGTGCGGATGTATGGTATACCATCCTTGTCGTATATATTTCACTCTTTTTTTTACTGCAACTCCTTTGTAGAATGGACATTTCCGTGGTTATTTCGTGGCAGTTTATTTTCTTTGACAAAAATGTTCATCGAACTATGGGGTCTGACCCTTAAAAGTCATGTTCCATCCACCATCTTCCATGTCATGCAACTCCGCGATAATTTCCTTGATTATTATCTGGATGTCATATACAAGAAACCGCATAGAGAACACTTGTCTGGGCTTTAAGCTAGCATATATGCGTAAGTATGGTATAACATCATGGTCATATAGCATTTACACTACTTGTTGTGCTACTCCTTTGTAGAATGGACATTTCGGTGGTTAAATCGCGGCAGTTGATTGTCTTTGACGAATATATGCGTCGAACACTATGGTCTGACTATTAAAATAAATGTCCATCCACCTTTTTCCATGTCATGGTTCTATTAATTTCCGCGGTTATTTCCTTGATTATTATCTGGAGGTCATATACTTTAAACCGCATAAAGAACGTTTGGGGCCTTCTGAACAGCCAAAACCTTCGTTGCTGTAGCATGCAGTAGCAGAAACATTGGCGTAATGCGTGTCTGGGATTTAAGCTTGTATGTATGCGGAAGTACGGCTTAACATCATGGTCATATAGAATTCACTCTTCTTGTAAAGCTACTGCATTTTTAGAATTGACACTTCCGTGGTTAAATCGCAGCAGTTGATTGTGCTTGACGAAAATGTTCATCAAACACTAGGGCCTGACCATAAAAAATCGTGCCCATCAACTCCTTCCATGTCATGCTTCTATTAATTTCCGCGATAATTTCCTTGATTATTATCTGGAGGTCATTTACTTGAAACAACAAAGAGAACGTTTGGGGCCTACTAAAATGCCGAAACTGTTGTTGCTCTGTCATGCAGTAGCAAAAATCATCGGCGTAACGCGTGTCTGGGATTAAAGCATGTATGTATGCGGAAGTATGGCATAACATCATGGTCATATACAATTCACTCTTCTTTTAGTGCTACTCATTTGAAGAATGGACAGTTCCATGGTTATTCCACGGCAGTTGTTTGCCCCGACGAAAATGTTCATCGAACGCTAGGGCCTGACCCTTCAAAGTCATGTCCCATCCACCTTATTCCTTGTCAGGCACCTTATTAGTTCCCTGATTATTTCCTTGACTATAATCTGGATGTCATATACAAAAAACCGCATAGAGAACGTTTGGGGCCAACTAAGGAGCCGAACCCCTCGTTGCAGTATTATGCAGTAGCATAAACATCGGCGTAACGCGTGTCTGGGATTTAAGCTTGTATGTATGCGGAAGTATGGCATACCATCATGGTCATATAGAATTCACTCTTCTTTAAGTGCTACTCCTTTGTAGAATTGACATTTCCGTGGTTAAATCGCGGCAGTTGATTGTCTTTGACGAACATTTTCATCAAACACCAGGGTCTGACCATAAAAAAATCATGCCTATCCACTACTTCCATGTCATGCTACTATTAAGTTCCGCGATAATTTCCTTGATTATTATCTGGAGGTCATATACTTGAAACCGCATAAAGAACGTTGGGGGCCTACTAAAGAGCCGAAACCCTCGTTGCTGTATCATGCAATAGCAAAAATATTGGCATAATGCGTGTCTCGCATTTAAGCTTGTATGCATGCGGAAGTATGTCATAACATCATGGTCATATAGAATTCACTCTTCTTTAAGTGCTACTCCTTTGTAGAATTGACAATTCGGAGGTTAAATCGCGGCAGTTGATTGTCTTTGACAAACATGTGTATCGAACACTAGGGTCTGACTATAAAAAATCGTGCCCATTCACCTACTTACATGTCATGCTTCTATTAATTTCCGCGATAATTTCCATGATTAGTATCTGGAAGTCATGTACTTGAAACCACATAGAGAAAGTTTGGGGCCTACTGAATAGCCGAAACTGTCGTTGCTGTATCATGCAGTAGCAAAAGCATCAGCGTAACGCGTGTCTGGGATTAAAGCGTGAATGTATGTGGAAGTATGCCATAACATCATGGTCATATAGAATTCACTCTACTCTTAGTGCTATTCATTTGAATAATGGACATTTCCGTGGTTATTCTACGGCAGTTGATTGCCTTCGACGTAAATGTTCATCGAACGCTAGGGTCTGACCCTTCAAAGTCATATCCCATCCACCTTATTCCATGTCAGGCACCTTATTACTTCCCTGATTATTTCCTTGACTATAATCTTGATGTCATATACAAAAAACCGCATAGATAACGTTTTGGGCCTTCTGAACAGCCAAACCCCTCGTTGCTGTATCATGCAGTAGCAGAAACAGCGAAACACTTGTCTTGGCTTTAAGCTAGTATCTATGCGGACGTATGGTATAACATCTTGGTCATATATAATTCACTATTCTTTAAGTGCTACTCCTTTGTAGAATTGACACTTTCAAGGTTTAATCGCGGCAGTTGATTGTCTTTGACGAAAAGGTTCATCAAACACTAGGGTCCGTCCATAAAAAATCGTGCCCAACCACCTACTTCCATGTCATGCTTCTATTAATTTCCGCTATAATTTCCTTGATTATTATCTGGAGGTCATATACTTGAAACCACATAGAGAACGTTGGGGGCCAAATAAGGAGCCGAACACCTCGTTGCTGTATTATGCAATATCAGAAACATCGGCGTTACGCGTGTCTGGGATTTAAGCTTGTATGTATGCGGAAGTATGGCATACCATCATGGTCATATAGAATTCACTCTTCCTTAAGTGCTACTCGTTTGTACAATGGACATTTCGGTGGTTAAATCGCGGCAGTTGATTGTCCTTGACGAAAATGTGCGTCGAACACTAGGGTCTGACCATTTTAAAGTAATGCCCATCCACCTACTGCCATGTCATGCTTCTATTAATTTCCGCAGTTATTTCCTTGATTATTATCTGCATGTCATATACTTTATACCACATAGATAACGTTTTGGGCCTTCTGAACAGCCAAACACCTCGTTCCTTTATCATGCAGTAGCAGAAACATCAGCGAAACACGTGTCTTGGCTTTAAGCTAGTATCTATGCGGACGTATGATATAACATCATGGTCATATATAATTCACTCTTCTTTAAGTGCTACTCCTTTGTAGAATTGACACTTCCGAGGTTTAATCGCGGCAGTTGATTGTCTTTGACGAAAATGTTCATCGAACACTAGGGTCTGACCATAAAAAATCATGCCTATCCACCTACTTCCATGTCATGCTTTTATTAATTTCCGCGATAATTTCCTTGATTATTATCTGTAGGTCATATACTTGAAACCACATAGAGAACGTTGGGGGCCAACTAAACAGCCGAACCCCTCGTTCCTGTATTATGCAGTAGCAGAAACATCGGCGTAACGCGTTTCTGGCATTTAAGCTTGTATGTATGCGGAACTATGGCATACCGTCATGGTCATATAGAATTCACTCTTCTTTAAGTGCTACTCCTTTGTAGAATTGACACTTCTGTGGTTAAATCGCGGCAGTTGATTGTCTTTGTCGAAAATGTTCATCAAACACTAGGGTCTGGCCATAAAAAATCGTGCCCATCCACCTTCTTCCATGTCATGCTTCTTTTAATTTCCGCGATAATTTCCTTGATGTTTATCTGGAGGTCATATACTTGAACCCCTCGTTGATGTATCATGCAGAAGCAGAAACTTCGGCGAAACAGGTGTCTAGGCTTAAAGCTATTATCTGTGTGGAAGTATGGTATAACATCCTTGCCATATCGAATTCACACTACTTACAGTGCTACTTGTTTGTACAATGGATATTTCGGTGGTTATTCCGCGGTAGTTCGTTGTCTTTGACGAAAATGCTCATCGAACGCTAGTTTCAGACCCTATAAAGTCATGACCCATCCACCTGCATCAACGTCATGCACCTACTCATTTCCGCGATTATTTCCTTTATTATTATCTGTAAGTCACATACCTAAAACCGCATAGAGAACGTTTGGGGCCCACTGAAGTGCCAAACCCCTCGTTGCTGTATCTTGCCTTAACAGAAATATCGGCGAAACACGTGTCTGGGCATTAAGCTTATATATATGCTAAAGTATGGTATAACATGATTGTCATATAGAATCCCCACAACTTGTAGTGCTACTCGTTTGTACAATGGATATTTTCGTGGTTAATCCGCGGCAGTTGATTGTCTTCGACGAAAACGTTCATCGAACGCAAGGGTCTGACCGTTAAAAGTCATGTCTCATCAACCTACTTCCATGTCATGCACCTAATAATTTCCGCGATTATTTCCTTGATTATTATCTGGATGTCATATACAAGAAACCGCATAGAGAACGTTTGGGGCCCTCTGAAGAGCCGAAATCCTCGTTGCTGTATCATGCAGTAGCAGAAATATCGTCGAAACACGTGTCTGGGCATTAAGCTTATATATATGCGAAAGTATGGTATAACATGATTGTCATATAGAATTCCCGCAACTTGTAGTGCTTCTCGTTTGTACAATGGATATTTCCGTGGTTAATCCGCGGCAGTTCATTGTCTTCGACGAAATCGTTCATCTGACGCAAGGGTCTGACCGTTAAAAGTCATGTCCCATCAACCTACTTCCATGTCATGCACCTAATAATTTCCGCGATTATTTCCTTGATTATTATCTGGAGGTTATATACTAGAAACCGCATAGAGAACGATGGGGGCCTACTGAAGAGCCGAACTTCTCGTTGCTGTATCATGCAGTAGCAAAAAATATCGGCAAATTACGTGTCTGGGCTTTAGCTAGTATCTATGCGGAAGTATGGTATAAAATCATTGTCATAAAGAATCCACGCATCATGTAGTTCTACGCGTTTGAAGAAAAGACAGAGACTAGAAAGTATCCAGAGAAGGTTAACCAGATTGTTGTGTAAACGCTATGACGCCCGACAGTCATATACAATAATATAAAATTGATATGGTCTTGAAACCCTCTGGCAAAGGCGAATCAAAAACGGTTTAATTTTCCTATTTAAAATGACGTATAATCATAACATCCTTAAAAATAATATGTTAACAAATCAGAACGGTTCCCGTCCCACTAGAAACAACCAGCATACGATTCATAACGCTAAAGCTAGGACGGCCCAGCGATAAAATTTCTACACTATAAGATATGCCATCATGTGGAATGCCCTACCAAACGATATTCGCAGAAGCCACAGTTTAGCCGAATTTAGAAGAAAGACCAAGCAGTTCTTCTCAAATGACATGACGCATGTATTTCTGAACAAAAAAGGACACTTTGCTAACCAGTTCTTTGACATCGAATTCGGTCTAAAAGGAACCTAACGGTCCAGGAGTGTTCCCACACATTTTGGAGAAAACTAGCCACTGCTGGAGGCTTTCCAGTCGACGTTTTCCAACGCTGATCAAATCAAAGCTTAAGCAAAACTGTGCCTTGCCTCCTTTTCCAATCCTTAAAAATAAAAAAAACGAAACTAAGAACAATTTATCTATTCCAAAATCCCTCGACTAATATCTCAATATTTATAAAAAAAATATTATGAAAGAAAATAATTTTCTCTTCAACTATACTAAAATATATATTGTTTCCTCTTATAATGTATCAGAAGTATAAATACTAATGGTGTAAATCTTAATCTCACTTAGATATTCGACAAACGAAAGGCCAAGTGTCTTCTGCCGATTCACTTGAACGAAGATGTGGCTTCGCAGCTGCCTCGACCCAACGTAGACATCTGCAACGTCCCATCTAATTAGCAAACTTGTGCCACTGGACAACGATTGTAATCTCCGTATCGATCAAACCCATGCATACGGTAGATGCGATGTCCTGTAACGGACCAAACCTGAACCGAACCCTGTTTTCTTGTTTTAATCATCGTTTTACTGTGACCGGTCCTTTTTTCCCTAGAACAGTGATCTGATTGGACCAGGAGAACACACACGTGACGAACTGAAGTTCCGATAAGTCCGAACCTAGATCCCTTCCGACCCGTTTCCGTTACCGTTCCCATTACCGATACCCTTCCTTGTACCAATACAATATACCTTTATATACCATCGTCTCCCCCTTTTATTACGTTATGAGTTCTACCTCTAACTCGCTCGCATCAGCGTTGGATGAGATCGATGGACCTCTCGGTAGTGTATTCGACGAGACGCTATTCGTCGAACCAAGGCCGAGAGTACCGATAACCTCTGGTCCCCACCGATTGGACGCATTCGACTCGGCCGTTACAGTCCTCAGCTGATTTTTTCGCCTTCAAACTGACCGCGCCTAAGTATTCGTCAGTTAATGGACATGACAGTTTCTCCAGACCCCAAGTATTCCTACTATAAATGCGTAACACGTACAACGTTTAGCTATTTTATTCATGATTATCTAGACTTGCGCCCTAGAAGTCAGGTTTGTTTTTACTTGAAACAAACTCCTTATTTCGCACACTATTGACCTAACAAAAGACCAAAACAAATACAATAGTCACTGCGAAAGAAGGGGTTTGGGTTTGGTTTTTTCCTGCCTTCCGGGGTTTTTAACGGTGCCAAAGATGTGCTTTACAAATGAACCTTATTATTATTATCCGGGGATGGTTGCGTTGATGTGATAATTGCCATTGATGGAGTGCGCATCGTTCGCAGTTGGACCCGGCCGATGACATGTCACGCTCACACTTTCCCCTTGAGGTTCAATTTGTGGTTGCCATGGTCGCTTTGACTTCTTGATTGCTTACGACCTGGCAGTCAAAGTTACCGTTGTCTTTTATCGGCGTGAATTCGTGTTCAGCCGTGTTCCCAACCTGTTGACCATCACGTGCTATTCATCGAGATGTTGTTAGGTGACTGGTTACCTCACACACTGATTAATGGAGCTATTTCTGGTATAACAGGCTTCAAACGCCTCTCTGGTCGTTCATCTGATTCCGAACTCTACGATCTCATTGTCTTTCAAAGGGAACTTTTGCCCAGTAGCTGCACAATGTTCTGCCACTCAAGAGCGCTCTTCATGTCTTCTAACCGCTCTCTCGTGCTCTAACATAGGTGGCTGCAATCGCTTGGCAGCTACCTCTTCATAATTCATTTAGCAGGAACTGTAGTTGATCCGGTACAGGACTTTGGCAGTTTCACCTCGGGACAAGGGGGCCTTAAAATTCATTACGAATCGCCTAATCGTTCCCTCGGTCAATGGGCGAAATCGATATCCAATGTTTGCAGGAGTCAACCAGCTGCTTCAAAAATCTTTGCGATGTACAAATGCGCCCGCAAAAAGTTTTGTTGGTAGACCGTTGGTTTCTAATAGGGTTAGTCCGCTTCTTCGCTGTATGAAGCTCTGGGGTTACAATTGATGGTGAATATTTGCCGTTGCTAGCAAAGTTGGGCTACTTTGTCAGCTGTTTTAATGCAGTGGGTCTTAGTCCTCTTCTAAAGACTTCGTACATAGCTGCGTTTTTAAAACAATGGATGGTTGCCTTGTTACCTCAGGTTATGGCGAATATTGGCAACCTTCCCGTTAACCGTCGTTATGAGTTTCCCGTCAGTCTTGCGTAGAACCAAATCGTGTAGGCATTCTAGTTGTGCATCGACCTCTGTCTCCATTTTGAATTGAATATCTGGAAAAATGGTGTTCAGGAGGGCACGACAGAGGTTGACTCCTGCCCGCTTAATAATGACGGAAGTGTCGTCCCACCAAAGTCTTCGGGAAAGTCACAAAAACAAGAAAAACTGACAGGAATGCCAACAAGACGCACCAGCCAAAAGCATAAACGGGGGGCGCAGGAGCACCCGACACAATCACAAAAGAAGGGCAAGCTGTTTTACGCCACAAGCATGCGAGATGGCCAACAGGATGAAAAAGCGTGTAAACACGAGCCCACACCGATAAGAGACGACAGTGACTATGATTGCCAGTCCGCTAGCAACCAAGAAGTCAACGCAAACATGGTGACCGCAAACTGTACTTCCAGTGGGGAAGTGTGAACGCAAAATGACGTCAGCCGGGCTCAAACTACGAACGATGCGCACCCGAACAATGAAAATTATCAAACAAACGCCACAATTCCCGTAAAAGACAAGCCCGCATACACATGATAACAGTCATCCTCATGCGTAGCTAAATTGAACCACTGGTGAACACAAAATTGGCGAGGAAATGGGTGATGCAGCATGGCGAGCGCTTGACTCGAGACCTCATTTAACACTGTCGTTTCCGACTTATAAAATACCGTGGGACGATTCAGTAATCATCTTCAATATGCTCAGAAAGTATCAGCCAGATAATTGAGATCCACACGAGATAGAGAACTGATGGATACATTTCGAAATATGGGTTCCATCACAGATGAAGAGGACAAACATTTGTTTCGGAACCTGTCATCCAAAGACCTCAAGCCAGAGCAAATTAAAGTATTGTAGCACACTGCTGGTTTCAACAACTCTGATGCCGACACACTTGATCTGGTAGTTGCCATCGAATTGGTGCTTCAGCACTCTCATCATGCCGCTGAGGTGCAAAACCCTAATTCAACAGCAAATTGCGTCTGTTATAAGGACGCACAAATGCCGGCCGGTTATATGAAAACCATAACAAGACGCCTTGAGGATGCTAAATGCCGACAAAACAATTGTCATACTACCGGCAGACAAAAGGCAGTCTACGCTTGTAATTGACCAAAAGAATGAATATATACAGAAGGCCAAATCATTGCTCGAGGACTACCAAACATACCACAAGTGTGAAGGGGGCGAGATGAAAACGTCGGTAAATTAAATCAACTCCACAATTACCACACTACAGAGCGAAAGTGCGATGACCAGAGCAGAACGATAAGCCATCAAACCGAACGATGCAGTCATGAAAGAACTTAACGGCCTGTCCAAATTTCATTAAATGGGTGTTCCACTTCGTTTGATCGTGTCACTCCGTGGCACACCCAACTAAAGCCTGGCCAAATGGATGTTGCGACGCTTAAAGCTCAGATACGGCAGTCTGGTCAGCCAAGGATTTTCTACACAGACTCACCGGATTAAAACGCGAGGCAAATGATATCATGATATCATTAAAATTCACCTTATTTTTCACCTCGTACCCACAGTGTCTTGCCAATGAATTCTTAAACGATTTAATGGACAGCTGATATATTGAGGCAGCCAAAACACTTCAACGCGGACACCCCTTGCAATTGCTGCATTACTGCCTCAGAACTAACTGTACCTTTGATGGGATAGTCTGCGAACAAACTAAATGTACACCGATGGGATCAGCTTATTGTAGTTTCGTCGCTGAGGCAGTCCTACAGAGGTTGGAAATGTTAGTGTTCGCCAACCACAAGCACAAATTCTGGGCGCGTTATGTTGACGCCACATTTGCCATTATCAAGCGAGAAGGAGTTAACAACTTTCATGCCCTCCTGATGTCCATTTTTTCCGATGTTCAATTCACAATGGAGGCAGAAACCGATGGAGAACTAGCATTCCAATAGGTTTTCGTTTATCGCAAGGCTGATGGGATCCTCAAGGCCATGTTTACCAGGAAAGCTTCCAACATTCATCAGATTCTGAGTTACAAAAAAAACCATCCATTGTGACATAAACGAAGCTATGTACGAAATGTTTATAAGAAAGATTAGACCCACTGTAATGAAACAGCCAAACAAGTGACAAAAATTCGTTAACTACGGCAAATTTTCACCATCAATGGTACCCTCAGAGCCTCATCGAATGCAGTAGGCTGACTTACCCGATTAGAAAGCCGCCTGTCAGCCAACCAAAAGTCGGTAGGCGCTACCATAAATCGAAACGTGTCTGAATCAGGTGCTCTGCTCTTGCAACCATTGGGTATTCTTATCGCCCACAGACCCGAGCCAACTGTCAGGGGAGTAGTATTGAAACCAAAGGCCACCCTTTCCTGAAGTGAAACTGCCAACGTCGTGTAGCGCATCAACCGCAGTTCCTGCGATGTGAACTGCAAAAGGGTAACGGAAAATTGATGGCAGACACTCAGGACCGAGCACGAAGGAGTGGTGCAAAGACAGGATAAACGCTCTCTAGTGGCATAAAATTGCGCAGCCACTGGACACAAACTTGTTTTCAAAGGCGCTGACATCGTAGGGCGTGGAATCGACAAAACGAACACGGAGACGCTCGAAGCTTGGCGTACTACAATTAGCTCCATTAATCGGTGTGTAGCGCTACAAGATGACCACCAAATTTTGTGGTATAAGCACAGGAAGCAGATCCAAATACAAAAACGCTTACTTAACGCACCAGCATAAAGTAAATACGAGAGCGTAGGACCCTCGACGCAAAAATAAATGGGGAAAAAGCTTTTTCGACCACAAAACTCCGATTTGGCCAACAGGATGTGAATGTGGCTGAACTCCAGCCCGCGACGGAATGAAACGACGTTGAGTTGAATTTCAGGCCGCTAAAAACCAAGAAGTCAACTAGAACATGTCAACCACAATTTGCATCTCAAAAAGAAGCTGTGAGCACGACATGACGTCAGCCAGGCCCCACCTACGAACGATGCGCACCAGATCAATGACAATGATCACGCCAACGCAAACATCGCCGGACAAGACGAGCCCGCACCTGCATAACAACAGACATCCCCATGCAAATTTAAATGTTACCTATACTATATATATATATATATATATATATATATATATATATATATATATATTCACTCAGGAATGAGCGAACACCGATCGAATAGGCTTCCGAACTAAACAAAGTTCATGTGGTGGTCAGAGTTCCCCAACGGGTGACCGCCTGCCAGGCCGATTCCGGCCATGTCATAATAGCAGTAAGGCTAATAAGCCCGAAATAGTTCTGTATCAATTTACCCCAGATATTGTCATACCTCACTTAGACACGAACCGCAGAAACCTACGCTAATCCGGGCCCCTGCGAGCCCCTGGTGGACACACAAGTCTCCGCACCACAATGGAACAGAGCAATAATCAGCCTAACCACTTCATCTTGTATTTGCGAAACCAGCTGGAATTGAGAACACAAACAGAATCTCCGGCCAAGAACGGCTACTTAGATCAATAACAGTGGCACAGGCGCGAGAAGCAGAATCCGACGAGAGACCCCTTGACTTTGGCTTATCCGCCTCAGGGCGTCCATCGTTGAGCATCCCTTCGATATCCCAACACCCTTCCTTAGCCTTGGCTTAAACCCTTTTGACCATAACTGTCACCTACTATAAATACTGTGAGGCATGGTAGAACCCCTACCTCTGATGACGGAATACTGTACTATTTTGAAACGTCAGGAAAGAAAAACTATGGTTCCCGTGTTCGCCTTTTCTTCAAATTTATGCCCAAATACTCATATTTTCACTTCTATTAGTAATGCTTTTGGGCGCGAAGTGCTTCAGTCAGCCCAATGTTGGGAAGTATTTTTCCTTTTCTTGTCTTTAACGTGCACGCAGATACAATTCCTCCACAGATGCCCTGATAACCATGTACTCCCGAAAAGCTTGTCTTACAGGCAACCGGTGAACACTCTGGCAAAACGGTGGGTGACAGATCATGACAGGTGAATAATTCGGGCACTCCGTCAGGACTGCCATTTTCGATTGCGTAAATACAACGGGGTTTTTTTTGAGCCAGGCATTCAAACAGGGCACCGAACTCATCAAAGAGGATTGAGTCACGCTGTTGCAACAGGTGATCACCAAACGGTCCTGAGATCTGCGGACGAAAATAAATGACAAACAGAGCGAGAAGCTGAGAAATCTTTCGAACTCATCGAACGAGAAAAGCCCAGTTCTTGTGCGCAATATGTCCTCCCAGCAGCTGACACCAACACAAGTAAGAGTTCTGAGCCATGAAGCTGGCTTCATCACTACGGATGCCGATTCAATCAACATCGTCGCAACGGTCAAATAAATTCTTAAACAAACCGAGGAATCTGACGATACGAAACACCACATACGGCAACAGGTAGCAACCTTCGTGATGGCGCACAAACCGCGCGCAATCATCACCCAAGCAGAGTAGAGTGCATTCAAAACACTGAGAGCTGACACCAGTATCCTGATTCTCCCAGCAGACAAAGGAAGTTCCACTGTGGTTTTGGATAAGAGCGACTACATTCAGAAAGCTATCGCCCTGCTGGAAGACCGGCAAGCGTACATTCCATGAGACGATGCACCGATGAAGAAGTTAATGGCACAACTAGACAAATTGCTCACCGAAATGCAAAGTAGTTATGCGATCAACAGGTGCGTACGACTGGCCATCAAGCCAACAGATGCACTCGAAGCGAGGTTTTATAGTCTACCAGAGGTACACAAATCTGAGATTCCCCTCCGGCCGATTGTGTCATGGCGGGGAGCACCATCATTCAATCTGGCGAAATGGTAATCTCAAAATCTATAGCCACTGACGTCGAACACGGCCACGACGGTCTGCTCAGCTACTCAATTCCTGGAGGGTCTTAAGCGAATGCAACCCATCTGAGACAAGTCATGGTGTCATTGGACGACACCTCTCTCTTTATCTCCATCACAAAAGATCTGGCCGTCGACACGATAAGCGAGCTACTTGAGAACCAGTATGATGAAACGGTTGAGACGGAGAAACATAGACATCTCGTACAAAGCAAAAATTCTGCTGTAAGACCTGCTTCACATTCGACGAGACAATGTACGAACAGATCAAAGAGGACGCCGATGGGTTCGCAAGTGTCGGGTTTCATATCAAAAGCAGTTCTCCTGAAACGAGAGATGATCGTGTTCGTAAACTATCAGCCCAAGTTTTGGAGTCAACATTTTGACGATACCTCCGTCATCATTGAGGGAGAAAAGGATTTTTGAATCTATAATATGCTGCCTTCCCTCATATCCAGTTTACCATGGAAGCTGAAAATACAATCAACTGCCGTTCCTAGACGTGCTCCTCCTTATAATAATTAATATGAGCCTCAGAGCGACGGTGTGCAGGAAGGCCACCAAAACGCGCCAAATCCTAAGCTATCATAGAAAACACCCGGCATGCCGCAAACACAGTTGTGTGCGAACATTATACAAACGGGCAGAAACACACTAAAGTGAGCCACAGGATCCTTTGAATTACGATACCTCCAGCGTCTCTTCTTGGCTGACGGATATCCTCGAAATTTCATCGACCGCAGCAGTCAGGTCAGATCAAATGGAGAGCCGGCAGCTGAACAACCGAAATTATGGCAAGCGGTACCATAAATTGACGGCGTTTCGGAGGCAGTCGTCCGTCAACTAAAAACCTTGCGGATTGGCATGGCCCACCGACAAGAGGCAACAATAAGACATTTCCTCATGCGGCCTAAGGAACCCCTGCCCCGAGGTGAAAACAAAAACGTCGTTTACAGGGTCAAATGTGATTCTTGCGCGGTCGACTATATTGGAGAGACTGGGAGGTGGCTGCAGACCAGGATAACAGAACACACCTATACATATTTACTCAGATATGTCAACCGCCGATCAAATATGCTTCCGAACCAAACAAAGTCCATGTGGAGTTCCGAAAACCCTTAAAGTTGACTGACTGCCACGCAAATGCCGGCCAGTGCTTAATAACAATAAGTGGGGCAGTGACAGGAAATGACAATTAGCGGGGCGCTGATTAACTGCGCTTGGATGAAGTTTGGATGAAAGACACCAGTGGCGGATCATCTGCGCCGTCAAAGAAGAGAGCTCCGGTCAATTCGACGAGAGATCCTTGACTAAGGTTATGAAGCTTAACAGGGCATGATGATTCAACATCCCGTCTAACACTTTCCTGAATCCATTGACATAATTGAGAAAGCAAGGCAATCAAAGGCACACATGGTTTAATGTGCCGACTTGTCGGAATCAGACAAGCTTCCATTGTCCAAGGTGGTAAATGCATGAAAGTTCACAGCATTTATAGGTGAAATTTTACTAGGCATGGGGATGTATGTTGTCATGCGGCTAGGGGGTCATCTAATACGTGCACGGTGATATTGTTGGGATAATTGCAATTGATCGGGTGCGCATTGTTCGTAGGTTGACCTGGCCGACGTCATGTCGCGTTCACACCTTCCCTTTGAAAAGCAAATTGTTGTTGTCATGTTTACGTTGACTTCTCGTTTGCAAGCGGCCTGGCAGTCAAAGTCACCGTCGTGTCTTATCGGCGTGGGCTCGTGTTCACGCACGTTCCCATCCTGTTGGCCAGCTCGCAGGGTTGTGATCGAAAAGCTTGTCCCGCATTTGTGTTTGCGTTGCGTGGTCCTACGCCTTCGTTTTTGCTGTAGGCTGCTGCGTCTGGTCGGCCTCCCTGCCTTTAGTTCTGCTTCTTGTGCTTTTCCCGTAGACTTTGGTAGGCAACTGGTAGCGCCACACACCAATTAGTGGAGCTACATGTGGTATACCAGGCTTCGAGCGTCTGCCTGGTCGTTGGTCTCTTCAAAGACGCCTTGAAGATGCTGAAATCCGACAAGACAATTGTCATAATACCGGCAGACAAAGGGCGATCTACGGGTGTACTAGACAAAGCCGAATACCTACAGAACGCCAAAGCATTTCTCGAGAACGACGAAACATACCAGAAGTATGAAGTGGACCCAATGCAAACCATGGTAAATCAAATCAACTCCACACTCACCATGCTACAGAGCAATGACCAGAGCAGAACAATTAGCCATCAAACCGAACGATGCAGCCATGCCAAGGCTTTACGTATTACCCAAGGTTCATAAAGAGGGTGTTCCACTTCGTCCGATCGTGTCAATCCATAGCACACCCACATTTAACCTGGCCGAATGGATGTTCCGACGCTTGAATCCCCTAACGTCGGGCTAAGGTATGAAAGTCCGATCAGCCACGGATTTTCTGGAGAGTCTAAGTGGATTAAAACTCGAGGCAGATGAGGTTATTATATATTTGACATCACCTCATTATTCACCTCCATAGCACTGAGTCTTGCTATTGAAACTGTAAGCGACCTACTGAAAAACCAATATATCGAGGCAGCCTAAACACTTTAACGTGTAAACCTCTTTTAATTGCTTAAGAATTGCCTCAAAACTTACTTTACCGTTGAAGGGACAGTCTGCGAGCAAACAAAAGGTACACCGACGATATCACCTGTATCTGGTTTCGTCGCTGAGGCAGTCCTTCAGAGGTTGGAAACGCAATTGTTCGCCGACCACAAGCACACATTTTGGGCGCGTAATGTAGACGCCACAGTCGCCATTATAAAGCAAGAAGGGGTCAACAACTTTCATGCCCTCCTGAAATCCATTTTTTTCGGAGAGAAAATTCACAATGGAGGCAGAAAGCGATGGGCAGCTAGAATTCCTAGACGTTTTCGTTCATCGCAATACTGACGGGAACTTTAAGACGACGGTTAACAGGAAGGCTACCAGCACTCGCCAGATCCTGAGTTACCTAAGCAACCATCCGTTGTGTCACAAACGCAGCAGTGTACGAAGATTCTAGAAGAGTTCTGAGACCCACTTCATTGAAACAGCCGACAAAGTGGCCAAATTCCGCTATCTACGAAATATGTTCACCATCAATGGGTACCCCCGGAGCTTCATAGAGCTAAGTAGTCTGACTAACCCGATAAGAAAGCCAACGGCAGCCAACCAAAAGTCTGGCGGGCGCTACCGTACATCGCAAACGTGTCTAAAGCGGCTGCTTGACTCCTGCAACCATAAGGTATCGGTATTGCCTACACACCCCAGGCAACGATCAGGCGATTGGCAATGAAACCAAAGCCCCCGACAGTCCCGAGGCAAAACTGCCAAAGTCATGTACTGGATAAACTGCAGTTCCTGCGAAATGAAATATGAAGGGAAAATGGGCAAGCGATTGCAGTAACGTATGACTGAGCACAAGGGAGCGGCTTGCAGACAGGAAGAACGCACTTAATTGGCAGAACATTGTGCAGGCAGTGGGCAAAAGTTCGCTTTCAAAGACGCTGATATCGTAGGACATGGAAGCGACCAGACGACCAAGGAGACGCTCGGAGCCAGATATACCACAAGTAGCTCCATTAATCGGTGTGTGACGCTACCAGTTGCCTACCAAAGTCTACGGAAAAAGCATAGGAAACAGAACCACTGTCAGGAACGCCAACCAGACGCACCAGCCGACAGCACAAACGAGGGCGTTGGACCACCCGACGCAAACGCAAATGAAGGACAAGCAGTTGTAAACACAATCCTGCGAGATGGCCAACAGGATGGGAACGCGGGTGAATATGAGCCCACGCCGATTAGAGACGACGCTGAATTTGACTGCCAGGCCGCTAGCAACTGAGAAGTCAACGCGTACATGGCAACCACAATTTTCACCTCAATGGGAAGGTGTGAACGTAACATGACGTAGGTTGGTTCCAACCTACGAACGATGCGCATGCGATCAATGACAATTTTCTCACCAATGCCACCACCCCCGGATAAGACGAGACCGCAGCCGCATGACAACAGTAATCCCCATTTTAAGCTTAATTTTACCTCTTAATTCTGTGAACGTTCGTGCCTTTATTACCTTTGACAATGGAAGCTTTTATGATTCCGAAACGTCAGGAAATTAAATCCTTCGTTCCTGTGATCACCTTGCCT
>JAYGXS010000006.1:33073483-33098243 GCA_036362985.1 Ligula intestinalis
CGTTTGGCAAAAGTCTCCCATCTGCGTGCTGATCGGAGGGCTGTGCGCCCATAATATGAATTAACATAGGTGAAGATACGAGGTCCAGATAAATTATCCTGATCATAATCCCCCAAAGAAGGCGAATAAAAAAATCAGGCTCTGTCGTGGACCACACTGAAATTGTACTGACGTTTCGGAAATATACCATTTTCCGTCATCAGAGTGGTGGGTTGCGTGTTCATGCTTGACGAGTTTTGGAATGCCGCACAGACCATCTGGTGCTGAAGGGATGGCTGACGCACAAGCGCTGAACTTCGTACTGTCCATGGACTGGCTGCGGCACCTCCATTGTAGGTGGCTGCCCCCCGTGTGTGTCATCCGTTGCCTGTCGTTAACGCGTCTACGTTAACCGGCCCGGTTGTGTGACCACCGCCCGACCTCCCCTCTGAGCCGGATGCGCGGATCAGCCCTCGTTCTGGGTCCGGTGTCCGTCAGTGGGTTGGTGAGTCATCCCAGTCGTGTGCGCGGCGAAGAACCCTCTCTGCCCGTCCTTCTACATCACCCGTTGCCTGTACGTCTGTTGTTGTCGTCATCAGGTCTGTGTGCGTATTGTGTGCACTTGGCTTGGTACTATCGGCTCTCCTTCCATACTCGGGTGGCTGGACCAGTTGGGATTCAAAGCGCGGACCCGGCTCACATGTTTGGGCTCGTCGATGGACTGATGACTCATGTCGGTCGTTTGAGTCGAAATTAGACTGTACTCTCCTGCCGCGTCGGTGGCCGCTGTTGACGAAGTTGAAAGTCACTCGCTAGCGCCGGCAGGCTCGTCGGGACTGATTCGAGTCTTGTTTGGAGGGCCGGATTAGTTGGATTTAAATCAACATTTCTGTTAATTGTGCCCACGGATGCCCAAATTTCCAGCATCAATCTGGTTATCTTGTCGTTCGATCGGCCGATGACCTTGGCGTTTTTTAAAGCGAAATTATGCTTCTCCCGGTCCATGAGGCCGTATACAAGTGACAGTTTATCCTCGCGATCGATGGCAAGTTTGGGTTCATGCAGTCTTTTGCAGAGGCGTTTAATCGTTTCACCAACATATCTTGCACTGTAATTTTGGCATGGTATGCTGTAGACCACTGCAGATTGTTCTGTTGCCGGAAGCTGGTACTTAGGTCTCATTATCTGCTGCCGCATGGTTGAATCGGGTTTGTGGGCCACCCCAATTTCGAAAGGGTTCAGGAGTCAGGTCAAGGTCAAGGCGCGCAACTTATCTTTCAAAGCTAAGTAACAGATATTTTTATCAGATTTCCTCGTTACTAGCCGAATTTACTAGCTAAATTGTTGTTATTTATTTGTATATCTTACCCTTTAGCAACTGCATATACCGGTAGTATTCTTTTTACTGATAGGTCAAAATATACATTTTTTACTGTTTCACCGACAAAGCTTCATTCTTGTTCCGGTAGATTCGCGTAAAAAGCAACTAATCTATTGCGTAAATACTGAATAATATCTAAAAATGTGTTACTCTATTAATTTCCAGCAAGAAATAGTTTGTATTACTCGATATAATATTAAAGATATATGTCACCCTGCGTAGCCTCTTCGGTAATTCAAATTTTCTCTCGCAATTTTGTGCATAACTTTTCTTAGAACATATAATATCACTCACTTTCTATTCAATATGATACCCAAGCCACAACTGAGACTTAAATTAACCCGGAATACTGATTCTCCTAACAATAAACCCATCTTAAGCATGAAGAAACTTGATGTTGATGGTTTAGACAACTTGAGTAAGCTTTATAACCAATATGCTTGCCTGTTTACGGTCCTTGTTGCCATCTTTGATGGAAAGGTATCCACGCTCACTTCTCAGCAATGTGAGAAACTAGAGCTGTTCGTCAATATGGTGTCTACTGAAACCCGTGATCGGCAAAAACGGAATTTTAATTTTCTTTTGAAAAATGCTTCAAAAGATAAACAACCTATAGATGTTACTGTTCAGTTTCTTTACTCTTGTGGCTTTAATTTTAAAGTTGCAGAAGCTAAAATACTCTCATCCCGAAGTAAAAACCCGCCGATTCTCGTAAAACTTTTTTCGGCGATAGAAGTAGACCTTATATTCTCTCAACATGAGCGGTCAGCCAACTTTTTAAAGGAAAATGAACTTTACATATGCAGGGCTAAAACGCCAATGGAGCGTCGGGTTTTATCTAAAGAAGCAAATGAGAACACTGGCTCCGGTTCCACAAAACCAAAAGTTGTCTCTGAGGCCGGCCCTCCCGCTCAGGTAAGCCCACATCCCTCTGGGTCAATGTCAGTTTCCCCTGATACTTCTCCCATTCACCTCACTCGTGATTCGAGTGAGATTGTAGCCTCGTCAAGTCGTTCTCCTTCTAAGCCAACCACGTCTGTGATAGCTTTAAATTCCGATAAACCTATGAACGCCCCTAGTAAATCTACGTCAATTTTCAAATTCGGCAATATGAATACCGATAAAAACTCAGTATCTAACAAAGACCCAACTGCTCAAGCTAGCGCTTTTCCTATCCCCAAATCTCATCAACATCCCCAAATAATTGAGCCAGCTAATAAAATTAACCGTTTTTCAAAACCATTCATGCAATTTTCGAAGGCCAATATTCCGTCAAATTTTGATATAATGCCTCCAAATCCTATATTTATGCCCCCTCCTGGTTTTCCCATGCCACACTTTAGCCGCCCGTTCGATGGAGCCCCCTGTAATATGCCTTTCTACAATATGCACAGTTCGTTTGATAATAATTACTTGACAAACTGTAGACCAGGGCCAATTTGCTTTCCGCCTTTTGTTTCTCCCATACCATTTCCCTTTCCGCCACCAAGTTTTCCTTTTTTATAAATACTGACGAGCGTAACCTGAATCTGGAGGATACGCTCAGTATAGTCGCACTTAATGCGAGATCAGTTGTTAATAAGATGACAGAACTTCAAACAGTAGCATTTGAGCGTGATCCAGATATGCACTGTGTCACTGAATCTTGGACACACTCTCTTATTTCTGACTCGACACTCGCCATCGATAATTTTAGTTTGTACAGAAAAGACCGCATTGAAAAGCGTGGTGGTGGTTGCCTTCTTTATATTAAATCATCCTTTGTACATTTCCCGTATCGCCTGAGCATTTCGTCATTTTCTGGAAATTTTTGTCTTTTTTCAGTCATCCTGCCACAAAATAAAAGAGCGATAATTGGGTGTGTCTACAATCCTCCCAGTAACTCAAGTTATGTAATGCAGCTGTGTGAAATGTTTGAAAAAGTTGCAGAGACTCAATTCGATGTCAGAATAATTATAGGTGATTTAAATCTGCCAGACATTGACTGGCATGCAAATACCTGTCCACCAAGATTTCAGAAATTGGTTGACACCATTAACTTTTCAAACATGTCACAACTGGTCATTTCAGTGACCACAAATGACAACATATTATATTTAATTTTTACAAATGATGTCCACCCTCTTTTTATGAATTTTCATCGTGATATTTTCAATAGTGACCATGCCTTAATTCACTGTTGTCTTCCAGTCTCTCTTTTTAAAAAGCCCGATGTATAATGCAATAACCTCGACTTTGGTAACGTGAACCATGAATTAGTAAATGATTTCGTAAGTACCCTAGATTGGCTTGGCATATTTTCAACTAACGATCCCTACTTCTTCCAGGAGCTATTGCAAAACCTTTCAGAAAATATTCAGGCTCTTACCCCACTTAAGATTTTTAAATCAAATTCAGCTTCTTCAACTGTGCCACATTTTCTCCAAAATAGACTTCAGAAATTACAAAAACAACTTAAGGATACGTCTAATAGCTCTTTATCAGTTCTCTTAAGAATAGCGCAAATATTTGAATTAGCGCTTAAAATAAGGCTTGCACGAGATAAGCGTAGATAGGCCACAGCATTAACTGATGCGAATTCTTCCAGATCAGTTGCTCAAGTCTTCCGTCTTCGGTCGGCTAAGCTTCAGAAAGTCATTCCACCCTTACTCAATGGCAACAATCATTTTATTACAGAGGATTTGGAGAAAGCAGCATTCATAAATTCATTTTTCGCCGAGTTCTTTACCATCGAAACTAGCCCCAATCCTGTAATCCCCCTGCTGTGTGATTCAAATCTCAGTTCTCTTAATTTCTCACCCGCTTGTATTAAAAAAAAAATAAGTCGTTTCAAAAATTCTTATTCGGTAGGAACTGATAACATTCCAAACTCACTTATCAAACAATTAAGAGATTTCCCACCCTTACTGAGTAAGTTATGTTCAGTGTTTCTTGAGAATGGCTTTTTCCCGGACTAATGGAAAACTTCTATTATAATTCCCGTATTTAAATCTGGTTCCCGATCAGATATTCACAATTATCGCGGTGTTCATAAAACACCCTCTCTGGCTAAACTCTTTGAAAAATTAATTGCCAAAAAAATTTCAGATTTCTGCATAAATAATAACATTCTCAGCTCCTCACAGCATGGCTTTGTACCGGACCGATCTTGTGAAACTTGCCACATGTCTTTTCTAAATCTACTTACTTCTCTTCGTAATGATCATATATCTGTGGTAGTTATCTATTTTGACCTAAGTAAAGCATTTGATAAAGTTCCTCACAGGAGGCTCCTAGCCAAACTAGAAGCTATAGGATTTCATAGTCCACTTACTGACTTCATCAGATCTTATCTTTCAAATCGATAACAAAAGGTTTTAGTAGGATCCTCATACTCTACTCCTACCGCAATTTTGAGTGGTGTCCTTCAAGGTACCGTGCTAGGTCCTCTGCTCTTTTTGCTTTACATAAATGATATCTCATTGAGTGTTAAACACTCCCAATCTTATATTTATGCAGATGGTCTCAAGTGTGTTTAATCCTTCTCTTACTCTACGGTCGCGAGATGCTTAGAACAAATTCATTCTGATCTGCACGCTCTTTCGACGTGGAGCTCAACATAGCAGATGCAGTTCTCACCTTCTAAGTGCCGATATATGTGCTTTGTGCCTGAAAGGCTGCCACAACCTGTTATTTTTCAATGTTACCCAATGACTGAATGTTCCAGTATCAGGGACCTAGGATTAAGCTACACCAATAAATTAGACCTTTCTCCTCACGCCGATAGAATTACAGCCAAAACCACACAGATTAACGGCTTTATCTCTTATAATTTCTATCTTCCTGAAATGAAATTAAGACTTTATCGTATGTTCGTTCTCCCCATTTAAGAATACTGTTGCCTTTTTGCGGTCTCATGAATGAAGGTAGCCGTTCAAAAATTGAACAAATTCAAAAAAATTTCACACGAAAACTGCTGTATCCGACAGCTTCTAATACTTGCTACTCAAATAGGTGTCAATTAACAAAACTTAGGTTCCTTTGGGTCAGGAGATTGGAAGCAGGCTTTTTCTCCTTTTTCGGCTTAATAATTGCAAACATTTACCCAGGACTTCTGTCATTACCCCCGTCAGCCGTCCCTACAACCTAAGAAACTCGGCACTTGTTATACCCCCTCCTGCATCTTCCTCATGTAAACGCTCTTTGTTTTTTGCTTCCAGATATAGCTTTCTTTGGAATAACTTGCCAATCGAAATAAGGTCGTTAACTAGGTTGTCTGCCTTCAAACAGAGACTGCGCATTTATCTTAACACAGACTTTATTAACCTTCTATTCTCCTCATCTTTTCCGAGCAGCTTTCTCCATGACCCCGAGAAAGGGCCATTGGGAATTTAGAAGATCCGCTTGAAACTATTATCTCTGCATCGTGTCCCCCGAGAACCTAGATGTTTCCATTAACCACCGCTGAATCACACGAAGCCACGTGGAAGTACTCAGTCTAAAATGTTGTAGTTTCGTTGAATACTCACCTTCATCAGACCAGCCACACCTATTTTAGCTCTACTACTATCTTCCTAAGCCCTTTTTTTCTCTTGCACACTTTTTGAATATGGAGGCCCG
Organism: Ligula intestinalis; assembly: GCA_036362985.1. NCBI lineage: Eukaryota > Metazoa > Platyhelminthes > Cestoda > Diphyllobothriidea > Diphyllobothriidae > Ligula > Ligula intestinalis. The sequence continues at coordinate 33,079,443 of JAYGXS010000006.1, forward strand.
TTGAAAACCGTCTCCATTTTCACTCTTTCTCCATGACCCCGAGAAAGGACCATCGGGAATTTAGGAGATCCGCTTGAAACTATTCTCTCTGCCTCGTGTCCCCCGAGAACCTAGATGTTGCCGTTAACCACCGCTGAATCACACGAAGCCACGCGGAACTACTCAGTCTAAAATGTGGCAGTTTCGTTGAATACTCGCTTTAATCAGACCACATACACCTATTTCTGCTCTATTACTATCATCCTAAGCATTTTTTTTCTCTTGCACACTTTTTGAACATGGAGGCCCGTTGAACACTGTCTCCATTTTCATTGTAAGAGTTTTTTTAACTGCCATAATTTTTCGTTTTTAAGTTCAAAATTACCTGCAAAACATTGCTAATGTTACCCCAAAAGGACAAATTCTGCTGACATTATTACGACTTTCTACGTCTATTTGCACATATTGTCAAATTATTTTTTGAATTTTTATTTTTTTCGAAATTAACTTTGTTTAGATAGTGCCGTACTGGCGCTGAAAAATATAAATTCCAAATTCCAAATGCCAAATTGTCCACCCACCCGAGCATGGAAGGAGAGCCGATAGTTGCCGGCCAAGTGCACACAATACGCACACAGACGTGATGACGACAGAAACAGAAGCACAGGCGACGGGGGATGTAGGAGAACAGGCAGAGAGGGCCCTTCACCGCGTACACGACCGGGATGACTCACCTACCCACCGACAGACACCGGACCCGTAAAGAGGACTTATGCAAGCACCCGTCTCCGTGGGGAGGTCGGACAGTGGTCACATTATCGGGCCGCTTAACGTAGACGCGTTAACGACAGGCAACGGATGACACACACGGGGGCAGCCACCTACAATGGAGGTGCCGCAGCCAGTCCATGGACAGTACGAAGTTCAGCGCTCGTACGTCAGCCATCACTACAACACCAGATGGTCTGTGCTGCATTCCAACTGTCGTCAAGCAGGAACACACAACCCGCCACATTGTTGATGGAAAATAGTGTATTTCCGAAACGTCAGCACAATTACAGTGTGGTCCACGACAGCGCATTTTTTTCTTTTTCGCCTTCTTTGGGGGATGAAGGCAAGAAGGCACCTTTTCTTCTTCATGTTGTTTGGGGGAATATAAGCGGGCTATTTATGTTTAAAAATTGCTTCTCTGAACCAGGCGACTCCAAAATGGTTTGATTTTCCTATTTTAATGGACACATAATCTTAACGACATTGGCAATAATATGTTTACAAATACAAACGGTTTCCGTCCTAATAGAAACAACCAGCATACAATTCATAGCGATAAAGGTAGGACGGCCTAGCGATGGGATTCCTACAAATTAAGATAAGCGATTATATGGAATGCCCTACCCGACGATATTCGCAAAAGCCACAGTTTAGTCGAATTTAGAAGAAAGACAAAGCAGTTCTTCTCAAATGACATGACGCATATATTTTTGAACAAATTTGAACACTTTGCTAACCAGTTATTTGACGTCCAATTCGGACCAAAAATGATCTTACGGCCCAGGTGAGTTCCCGCACATTTTGGGGGAAATTGGCCACTGCTTGAGGCTCTAGACTCGACGGATTCCAACGCTGATCATATCAACGCCTTTGCAAAATTTTGCCTCGCCCTTTTCTCCAATCTTAAAAAAAAATTAAAAAAAAATTAAAAAAAAAACAAAACAATTTACAATTTATCTATTCCAATATTCTTCGACTACCATTTCAATGTTTATAAAAAAATATTGTGCAGGATTATAATTTTCTCTATAACTATACTAAAATGTATATTTTTCCTCTTATAATGCATCATAAGTATAAATGCCAATAATATAAATCTCAATCTAACTTATATATTCGACAAACGAAAGGCCAATTGTCTTCTGCCGATGCACTTGAATGACGATGGGGCTTTGCAGCTGCCTCGACCCACCTCAGACATCTCCAGTGTCCCGTCTAATTATCAAACTTCTGCCAATGGACAACGATTTTTATCTCCATATTGATCAGAAGCCTATGCGATCTGTGTTTGCAAAGTTCAGAGTTAATATACACCCGAGCAGCAGTGACAGCTAATGACAGGTGGACAGGCGCTGACCCATCTGATAGACCCCAGTGACGGACCAACTGCTTCGTCTTTGAGTTTTGTTTGTTATTCAAAAATTCTGTCGTACCCCATTACCGCTATTAATACTTGGATCGAAACTGTCTTGCAGGCGTCCGGATGGTCGACCGTCCGCTTTGGGTTGAACCAAGGGTGAATGTTTAGGCCGTCAGGTCTGGCTGATAAGATCGCCAGCGGGTAATTACGGTACGAAGATAACCAAGTAGGGTAGACCGCGGAGACCTTCGCATGAGGCTATGCGTGGGAGGGCGTTATTAATAGCAAACGTGAATGTATATAAAAACTAATACTACTGAAAAAGTGAAAGCAGTATTATTATTATTGCAAACTGTCTGTTACGATCCATCGTGCACTGCTGTATCGATCCAGTTTTCGCTTAAAACCCTCTAGCGATTCCGACATAACAACGTCCTGAGGAAGCGCATTCCACGCTCTGACCACCCTTTTAGAAAAGCAGTGTTTCCGCGCGTCCAGCCTGGCCCCTGTCACCTTTAATTTGAGAGGATGACCCCTCAGATTCGTGGTCGTTGCTAGTTCGACAAAACATTGTTTAGTTCGAAAGCACATTCGATCGGTGTTCACGTATTACTGAGTAAATATACACCCAATCAGCAGTGATAGCAAATGGCAGGTGGCGAGGTGCTAATGAATGGCATTTCGATGAAGTGCTGATGACCTATCTGATAGACACCAGTGGTGGACCAACTCCGCCATGTGTGAGTGCGTGTGTTTGTGTTGTCCGACCAGCTGTTGTTTAGGGTGTATGGTGGCTGATGAAGGCTAGGGAGCCCGAAACATTCGTGCATCAAGTTACCGCCAAATAATGTCGGAATCCTTTTCAGCTTTTTTGACTTGGCCTTTATCGGCCAGACAGGCGGTCAACCGTTGTGGACCTCTGATCAACACATGAAGTTTGTTTAGTTTAAAATATTATTTGATCGGTTTTCACAAATAACTGGGTGAAGTGCTTATGACCAATCTGATAGACACCATAGGTGGACCAACTGCACCGTCTATGAGTGCGTTTATTTGTGTTTTCTAACCAGCTGGTTTTCAAGGTTATGCTTGGCTGAGAAAGGCTAAAAAGACCAAAACAGTTCTTTATCAAGTAACCTCCAGATGCTGCCGCACCCCGGTTTAGCTTTTTTTGACTTAGCCGTAATTGGCCTAGCAGGCGGTCACCCGTTATAGACCTCTGACTAACACATGCACTTTGTTTAGTTCAAAAGCCTTTTTGATCGGTGTTCGCACATTACTGAGTAAAAATATACCCGATCAGCAGGGACAGCAAATGGCAGGTGGCATAGCGCTGATAAACTGTGGTTCGACGAAGTGCTTAAGACCCATCTGATAGGCACCAGTGGTGGACCGATGGCACCGTCTGTGAGGGCGTTTATATGTGTTGTCCGACAAGCTGATGTTCAGGGTTATATTTGGTTGATTAAGGCTAAGAAGACCGAAATAAATATGTATCAAGTAACCTCCAAATGATGCCTTACCCCCTCTCAGCTTTATTTGACTCAGCCATTATCGGCCTGACAGGTCTTCACACGTTGTGAACCTCTGACAAAAAAGTGAAATTTATTTACTTTAAAAGCCTATTCAATCAGTTTTCTCACATAACTGAGTGAATATTTACCCATTCAGCAGTGACAGCAAATTAAAGGTGGCGAGGCGCTGATTAACTGTGGTTCGACGAAGTGCTTATGATCCATCTGATAGACACCAGTGGTGGACCAACTGCGCCGTCTGTGAGTGCGTTGGTTTGTGTTGTCCAACCAGTTGTTGTTCAAGGTTATGCTGTGCTGATGAAGGCTAAGACGACCGAAACAGTTCTGTATCCATTACCTTCCAAATGCTGGACGCAATCGGCCTTACAAGGGGTCACTTGTTGCAGATTTCTGATCAATGCGTGAACTTCCTTTGGTTCAGAAGCCTATTCGATCGGTGTTCGCACATTCCTGAGTTAATATTTATTCTATCAGCAGTGACAGCAAATGGCAGGTGGCGAGGCGCTGATGAACTGTGGTTCTATGAAGTGCTAATGACCCATCTGATAGACACCAGTGGTGCACCCACTGCACCGTCTGTGAGTGCGTTTGTTTGTGTTGTCAGACCAGCTTGTGCTCAGGATTATGCTTGGCTGATGAAGGCTTATTAGCCCGAAATATTTCTGTATAAAGTTACCCTCATATTCTATCAAACCCCACTTCCTGCTTTGATGACTTGGGCAGCATCGGCCTGACTTGCGGTTACCCGTTCAGGACCTCTTACCACCACATAAAACGTTCTTCATCATGTTACCTCCAGATGCTCTTGTAACCGATTTCACCTTTTTTGACTTTGCCGTAATCGGCCAGACAGGCGGTGACCCGTTGTGGACCTTTGACAAACACATGAACTTTGTTTAGCTTAAACGCCCATTTAATCGGTTTCGCACATCAGTAGTGACAGCAAATAGCAGGTGGCGATGCGCCGATGAACTGCGGTTCAATTAAGAGCTTATGACACATCCCATTGACGCCAGTGGTTAACCAACTGTGCCGTCTTAACTGCGTTTCTTTGTGTTGGCCAACAAGCTGTTTTTCAGGGTTATGCTTCGCTGATGGAGGATAAAAAGCCCGAAACAGTTATTTATCAAGTAACCCACAGAAGCTGTCATACCCCACTTAATGCTATTAATACTTGGCTCATAACTGTTTGGCACGCGGTCAACAGCTGTTGACCTCTGACCAACACGAACTTTGTTTAGTTCGAAAGCCTATTGCACATTGCCAAGTGAATATATTCCCGAGCAGCAGAGACAGCAAATGTCAGATGGCGAGGCGCTGATGAACTGCCTTTCGATGAAATGCCTATGACACATGCGGCAGACTGCAGTGGTGGACCAACTGCGCCGACTCTTAGTGCATTTGTTTACAATGTCCGATCAGTTGGCTTTCAGGGTTATGCTTGGCTGATAAAGGCTAACAAGCCCGAACAAGTTCTGTATAAATTAACCCCCCAGATGCTGTCATACCCCAATTACAGCTTTTATGCGTTGGCCAGCATCGGCCTGCCAGGAAGTTACCACTTGCGGCCCTCTGACCACCACCATCTGCCATTGGCTGTCAATGCTAACCAGTTTCCGGATGACTTACCTTAATCAGCCAAGCATACCCCTGGAAACCAGCTGATCGGATAACACAAACAAACGCAATTACAGATGGCGCAGTTGCTTCACCACTGCAGACTACCGGATGTGTATTAAGGACTAAATCGAAAGGAAGTAGGTAAGCGCCTTGCCGTTAGCTTTTTGCTGTCTTTGCTGATAGGGTATATATTCACTCAGAAATGTGCGAATATCGATTTAATAGGCTGCCGAACTAAACAAAGTTCATGTTGTCGTTAGAGGTCACCAACGGGTTACCGCATGCCAGGCCCATGCCAGCCAAGTCATAAAGGCAGTAAGTGGGGTATGCCAGGATCTGAAGGAAACTTGATACAGAAATGTTTCGGGCTTATTAGCATTCATCAGCCAAGCCTAACCCACAAAACTAGCTGATCGGACAACAAAAAAACACTCTTGTAGACGGCACAGTTCGTCTACCACTGGAGTCTAGCATATTAGTCATTAGCACCACATCGAACCGCAGTTCATTAGCGCCTAACCATCTGCAATTTGCTCTACATGCTAATCAGGTTTATATTAACCCAGAAATGAGCGAACACCGAACCAATAGGCTTCCGAATTTAACAAAGTTCATATGGAGGTAAGAGGTCCTAAACGGATAAAATAAGACTGGCCTCAAAATCATAATAACAGTAAGTAGAGTATGACAACATCTGGGGGTAACTTGATTCAGAACTGTTTCGGGCTTATTAGCCTTTATCAGCCAAGCATAACACTGAAAATCAGCTGGTTGGACAACACAAACAAACGGACTTACAGACGGCGCAGTTGGTCCACCATTGGAGTCTATCAGATGGGTCGGAAGCATTTCATCGAACCGCAGTTCATCAGCGCCTCGCCACCTGAAAATTGCTGTCAATGCTGATCGGGTATATATTCACTGAGAAATGTGCGAACACTGACACAATAGGCTTTCGAACTAAACAAAGTTTATGTGGTACTCAGAGGTCCCCAACGGGTGACCGCCTGCCAGGCCGATGCCTGCCAAGTCATAAAATCAGTAAGTGGGGTATGACAGCATCTGATGGTTACTTGATAAAGAACTCTTTCGGGCTTATTAGCCTTCAATAGCAAGAATAACCCTGAACACCATCTGGTTGGACAACACAAACAAACGCTCTTGTGTTTGAAGGAGTTTGTCCACCACTGCAGTCTATATTATGGGTCATACGTGCTTTACAGAACCGCTGATTATCAGCGCCTGGCAACCTGCAATTTGCTGTCACTGCTGATTACCTAAATATTAACTAAGAAATGTGCGAACACCGATTAACTAGGCTTCCAAACTAAACAAAATTCATCTGCTGATCAGAGTTCCTGAACGGGTGAGCGCGTCCCAGGCTGATGCCTGCAAAGTTTTAATAGCAATTAGTGGGGTATGATAGAGGATGTCGTGAAGTTGCATATGCCTATAAACAACACTCGATATGTTGTGTGCACAGAAAAATTGAGTAAGACTTTTAAAAACTAAGTGACTGGAGTGTTCAGTGGCAAATGCCGTTTTCGCCAAAAAATATCATCGCATGACTTTTGGACCACTAAAACGTCCCTCAATAATGGTTATTGTTCAAGAAATAAAAGAGCTTACACCTACAAAATAGTTAGGTCTTTGCTAATCTAGTACTCTTGACTTGTCCCCAAATAAGACTAAAAGCCAATCGACTATGTGGCTTCATAAGTAAACATTTCACATCCATTACACTTAAGACTAAACTTGACAAAATGTAGGTTTTAACTCAATATTTTTCAGTACCATTTCATCGGATGACAGACAGAAGCTAGAAAGTATCCAGAGAAGGTTTACCAGATTACTGTGTAAACACAATGACGCCCGATATTCCTATACAATTATGTACAATTGATATGGTCGTGAAACAGTATGGCAAAGGTGACTCCAAAATGGTTTAATTTTCCTATATAAAGTGACGCATAATCATAACATGCATATAAATAATATTTTAAAAAATCAAAAGCGTTCCCGTAGCATTCGAAACAACCAGCATACAATTCAATACGCTAAAGCTAGGAGGCCCCAGCGATCAAATTTCTACACCATAAGATATGCCATCATATGGAATTCCCTACCCAAAGATATTGGCAAAAGCCACAGTTTAGCCGAACTTAGAAGAAAAACCAGGCAGTTGTTCTCAAATGACGTGACGCATATATTTCTGAACAAAATAGGACACTTTGCTAACCAGTTCTTTGACATCGAATTCGGTCTAAAAGGAATCTAACGGTCCAGGAGTGTTCCCACACATTTTGGAGAAAACCAGCCACTGCTGGAGGCTTTCCAGTCGACGTTTTCCAACGCTGATCAAAGCAAAGCTTAAGCAAAATTGTGCCTTGCCTAGTTTTCGAGTTCTAAAATAAACCAAAAATAAAAACTAAGAACAATGCACCTATTCCAATATTCTTCGACTCAAATCTAAATGTTGATAAAGCATTATCTTGATAGAAAATAATTATCTCTGCAACTATACTAAAATATATATTGTTTCCTCTTACACTGCATCAGAAGTATGCATGCTTATCATGTAAATCTTAATCTCACTTAAATATTCAATAAATGATGGGCCAAGTGTCTTGTGTCAATGCACTTGAATGATAATAGTGCTTCGGAGCTGCCTTGACCCACGTCAGACATCTGCAACGTCCCATCTAATTATTAAACTCCTACCGATAAATAGTACGCGTGATTGTCTGCTGTTAATTTCCTGCAACATGGTGGTCGTGAGTACTGAATCAATAGGAATAGTGTCAGTGTTTCTTAATATAGGCTAATTTTATTAAGCGTCAGCCAATCAATCATTATCAGAAGGAATAATAACAAACATTCAGTTGATTTCCTGATATGAATGGGGACAAGGGTTGTCTGGTGAATGGCCGGGGAAGCAGGGCTGGTATTTTGATATAGTGAATGTACGACTCGGGAGGGGATTCGATTTTCAGAAGCGGGCGTCTTGTTTCTTTAGAAGTTTAATCATCGAACCATTAAAAGTTTGACTCTGTTCTGTTTGCAGGCATTAGCACCAATTGTACGTCTCACTAACTGTCAGATTTTCACAATAAATCGAAGTGGGAGGAGACAACACAATTTCCTCCCACTATAAAGGAATAAATCAAATGAATGTCTGGTTTCCGGAAGGGAAGTAAAATTTCAAACAGACCGGCTGCGTCACTTAATGACCAGATATGTAAAAAAGACATGAAACAGTAACAAAAAGAAAGCAAAAAACATGATTAATAAAGTTGATAAATATATTTTCGTAAAAAAACTGTCCTTTCTTTTTAAAGAGAGGAATTCCTTCGCACGTGAAAGCAAACACCAATCCTTCAAGGAGAAAAGTTGAATAAACTTGCATTTTTGAGACGCGTCAAAATCGAATAGGATATGTCAGAGGAATCGATAACCAGAAAAGGAACAAAACAGCCTTTTTGATATAACGCCTAACATGCCCTGAGTGCGATTGCACACTGCGTCGCACCGCATGCCAACGGCTTAGTCGTGACGATTGCAGCGTTATTGAGCAAATTATTGCGTTAATTAATAAATATCAGTGAGTATTAGACAACCAGGTGCCCTTCTGTGGTTACGCACAGCATAATTAAATGCGTGTAGCTGCCACTTGCTTTTGTTTAGATTCACAAACATTTTTTAAAGTGGTACGTTTTGGCTGTGCAAATCGTGGTCGGTGAAACGATATTTGTTAGCCAATCAGCATTACCTAAGAAGGTTCTTAATTAGCATGTCAACTAAGGCTCTTGGCTTCATACATAGGTCGCATATACTGTCTTAATTTCGTGACAAATGCATATTCTGCTGGGCTTCCTTTTTCTATCTACACACAAACGATGTAAGACACTGCTTGATGTCTTGTAAGTGCAATTAAGTAAATTCGTTCATGCACTGTTGTCGGGCATTATTCATCAAATTGTTACTACCTCCTTAAACATGCGACTAAATTTCTTTAGGATGTCGGTGTTCCAAATGGGACATTAATGCAAAGATTTGGCAATGTGAAGCGCACCGGAAAATTTATGTACTGTTACATAGGTAAGATATATTTTACTTTCGGAGACATAAATGTCGTCTATGGTTGTAAAATTGCAGAAACAACAATAAAAACATCTGAAAGCGTTTGCTATTACGAAATGTATGATGAAAAAAACTTTCATAAACAGGATCATCCATTGGGCGAAAATGCACCTCTGTCCACATTGGACGGAACAGAACCTAATTATAACCTGTTCAAATAACATAGTACTTATATATAACGAGTATTATTTTAATTAGCTAATTTGCAGAAAAAGTAGACAGGCAAAGCTGCTGCTTCAATAGATTCCGCTCTTTTCTGTGAATTTGAATCTAGACATCCCAAGAAATAAAATGTGATGGAAAAATTATTGAGGAAACGCGAACGGCCTTCATTATTAGTGTTCGTCACTTGCATGCTGCACGTACATAAATCTCAAAAAGCCTCGAAAAAGCGCCTAACAATAAAATCTCGCTTTTGACCAACGATAACAAATCTTTGTCGACCTTTGGCATGTACAAAGAGCGCATTGTTTTACACACGCTCCTTACGTCTGACGAAGACTTGGGGTGCAACTGTCGAAAATTTACAACAAACTCCGTTCATGCTTGCAAAGTAATATTCCCTACCAAAAAATCTTTCAACGTTCCTATTTTAAACAACTAATACAGTTTTCGAGTTGTATGTTGGACAAGTATTTTTTGCGCATGGTTTACGCACAATCACTTCTCGTTGTAAACATGTACATTAAGCACTCCCAATCATATATCGGAGTGCAGTTATATATGACCTTATGTAGCTTAATGCAGGGAAACGCATGCAGTGAGAACAATGGGCATGCATACTGCGTAAACTTGTCCAAATCAGACCCTAGTTGCTTGTCAAGTAAAATAGATGGTAAGAAGAAGAACGAGAACAAGAAGACTTGATCACTGGAACAATATGTTTAATCACCTGACATTTCGATATCAGTCGCGGATTCGTTATCAAATATATGGGTAGCAGAAACAGGTTGAGCATGCACAGTAGTTCGCAATATTTAGAGGACACAGTCATTGCTGGAATCATACAGCATCAATAAACGTTAATTGCCTTCTTGTGCCTAGATTGCTTGTTGGATGGCATGCGGGCTCTGAACTTTTAAAGTTTCAGCACGGGCGGTGAGCTCGGACGTAATGGTTCCTCAGCCGTCTGGCTCCCCGGTGTTGGCATATGATGAGGCGGTGACCTGCCGTTTCCTCAAGTGATGGCTTGCTTTGGTCAAAATGTAGCTCAGGATTGAATAAAGTTTAGGCAAATCATTGCACTTTTTGATGGGTTAGGGGCCCGTTAACCATGACTCAAGTAGTTTTCGGCTCAGCTTATTGTCACCTCTTGCGAGAATTTCGGCCTGATCAAATTTGTAAGTGTGGCTGGGTGTCGTCCAGTGAGCCCAAAGTTTAAAATTGGCATTATTATCCGGACTGCTGCCACGTGTTTGGCAATTCGCATCCCTCGAGGTCTGCCAGCTTCTCTGACAAATTTGCTTTGACCGCAACTGCTTTACTTCCTGTAGACGACCCCAGATATTTCTTGCCATGACAATGGGTATGTAGACTACATTATCTGACGCCTTATGGAAGCCCCTAGCCTATGTGCAATTCCAACTGCAAGATGCGCCAAAAGGCTGCTGACTGCTTCCGATACCTTTTTGAAGTACTGTATCGAACGCCAAACCTTAAGGTCAGGGCGCTTTAGTTAGCCCTCTTGTCAGCGCAAGCACCGGCTGATGAAGTTGCGCGGGGAGCCGTTTTCTCTAAAAGGCCCGTCGAAAATATTCTACCCCGACAAATTTGTATTCATCTTTGCTGCAGTGTGTTTCAACACGCCAATAGAGAGCCTTTACGCAACTTAGTTTATAACTGATTGGGTGGTTGCTGTTAAGATTAAGTACATGCATTGTGTTTGTCGAAAATAAATATACTTTAGTCTTTAGACCACCACAATATTTGCGACAGATGAGGACATCCAGACAGGACATCTGGTTGTTCTGTTCTTCTTCCATCACAAATTGGATGTCTGGGAAGACGCTGTGGAGACAGCCCTTGAATGTGAGCACCTGATCCCGTTTGATGACGACGAAGATTTCATCCACATACCGAGCCAGGTTCAGCTTTTGGTGTGGGAAAACTAGTGACTTTAGACACTGCCAGACAGCCTCAGCTATGAAACCCGAAATCGGTAAACCCATCGGTGTCCCCATAGCCTGCTCGGAGATCGTACCATTAAAACTGAATAATATCCTAAAAAAGAACCGAATAAGCTGTAGCATATCCGCGTGTCCAAGCCAATTTTCGGTCGCGTCGGACAAGTTTCGTTGAAGAAATTCGACAGCCTCTATCGCCAGATCCTGAGTGATAGAAGTAAAAACGGACGTGACATCGAAGTTAACCATGATTTTACCTGGCAATAATCTTACCCCTTTAAGTTCCTCGAATACCTGTTTTGACAAGCAGACCGTGGTCTCCTAATAAACACTCAGACATTTGAGACGCCGAAACATCCACTGTGTTAGTTCGAAGGATGGAGTGCCTTCAGTGATACGATGTTTCGGAGAGGAGCACCTTCCCTGTGTATTTTGGATAGGCCATATATACGGGCCAATGCCATTTCTTGTGCGATTGCCGTGTGTCAGTCATACGGCGTACTTGCACCCGAGATCTCAAGAGCCAAAAGGGTGCAATTTTATATCATGTGTTAGCTGCCCGAAGAGACTGGTTTCACATAGAACATTAAACTGACGGTCTTCAGTTAGTTTTTTGCCTTCTTAAGGTAGCTACTTCGGTCTTATATGACCATTGAACGGCCCTTGTTGGCTGGCGAGATGACGATGTCCCGATCAACTTTGACTTTTCTTAATGCAACGCCCTCGAGATTGAGAAGCTCTTATCGCTGTTGATGGGCCATAAGGAGGGACGATGCCTGGTGTCAGATAAGGTAATTTGTCTCCTACGCTGCTTTGGTCTGGTTGATGACCGATTCCAAAGCTGCAATCATGTAAGCAGGTTAACTGCAGCCATGTTGAATGCGGCTTCGAGCTGCAGAACCTCTCTATACTCCTTCGTCAGTTTTTTTCCATGACCGTTTATGTAACAGCACGTCAGTTCTGAATGACGCTGGAATGTGCAGTTTGTGGAATTTGTTCTCCACTGCCACTTCATGAATGACTTTCTGGTCGCGGACTCTTTCAATGACTCGCTAATAAAGCAATGCATTTTTGTCTGCATTCATTGGATCATAGCATTTTGGAATATTTATAGAACACAGTCATTAATGCAAGCATACAGCATCAATAAACGTGTATTGCCTTCTTGTGCATGCACTGCTTGCTGGATGGCACGCGGGCCCTTACCTTTTGAACTTTCATCACGGGTGGTGAGCTCGGGCGTGATGGTTATTCGGCCGTCTGGCTTCCCGATGTTGGCGTACGAGGAGGGGGTGGCCTACCCATTTCTCAATTGACGGCTTTCTTTGGCCTTATTCATTTTCAGGAATACATATGGATTGAACAAATCGTTTCACTTGTTTATGGAATGGGTAAGGACACAAGCGAAACTTATTTAGCCGAGAGTGTTTTAAAGAGCCCTCGACAAGCAAGCCATTCATGAAGTGGCACTGGGGCACAAAATCAACAAACTGCAAAATCAAACGTCATTCAGAAATGACTTGCTGTTACACAACCTTTCGTAGAAAAAAAAATGAACGAAAGAGTATATAGAGGTTCTGCTGCTCGAAGCCGCATTCAACATGGCTGAAGCTAAACCTGCTTACATGATTGCAGATTTGGAATCGGTCATCAGTCAGAGGAAAGCAACGGAGGAGACGAATTACCTTATCTGACACCAGACATCGTCCTACCTGATGGCACATCAACTGCGATATGAGCTTTTCAAGGTCAAAGGCGTTGCACTTAGAAAAGTCAAGGCTAATCGGGACATCGTCCACCCGCCAGCCAATAAGGGACGGTCAATGGTCATATAAGATAGAAGCAACTACCTTCAGAAGGCAAAAAAACTAACTGAAGTTCGTCAGTTTAATGTTGCTTGTGAAACTTATCTCGTCGGGAAGCTGCCACAAGAAATAAATTGCACCTTATTGGCTCTTGAGAACTCGAGTGCAATAGCGTCATATGACAGAGTCATGACAATTACACAAGAAACGGCCCTGTCCCGTACCTATGGCCTACCCAAAGTACACAAGGAAGGTGCTCCTCTCTGAACCATCGTATCACTGAAAGGCAATCCATCCTGCGGACATACACGGTGAGTGTTTCGGCGTCTTAAATATCTGACCGCTTATTCGGAGACCACGGTCCGCTCGTCAGAAAAGTTCAATTAGGAACTTAAAGGGGTAAGATTCTTGCCAAGTAATATCATGGTTTACTTCAATGTCACGTCCGTTTTTACTTTTATCACTCAGGATCTGGCTATCGAGGCCATATAATTTCTCCCACGAAACACACGATGACACGGAAAATTGCCTGGGACTCACGAAAATCCTACAGCTTCTAAGGTTCTGTTTTAGGACATTCTTCAGCTTTGATGTCACGATCTACGAGCAGGTGATGGGGACACCGATGGGTTGAACGATTTTGAGAATCATAGCCGAGGCGGTCCGCCAATGGCTAAAGTCACTAATTTTCCAACACCAAAGACCAAAATGCTGGGTTCGGTATGTGAATGTCTTCATCAAACGGGATCAGATGCTCAATTTCATGGACCGTCTCAACCACGCCTTCCCGTATATCCAATTTACGATAAGAAAGCAGAGATGAACCAGCTTGCCTGTCTGGATGTCCTCATCTGTTGCAAATATTGTGGGGGTGTTCAGACTAAATTTTAAGTAAAACGACAAACACGGCGGAAGTACTGAATCAAAGGGCAGCCAACCAATCAGTTTTGAAATTAATTGTGTAAAGGCACTCTATTGGCGTGTTGAAACGCACTGCAGCGAAAAAGAATACAAAGTTGTCGAGGTAGAATACCTTTTACGGGCGGTCAGTGAAAACGGCTACCCACGCACCTGCATTAGCCGATTCTTGCGCTAACGAGAGGACCAAACGAGCGCACTGACCCCAAGGTTTGGCGTTTGATCCCGTACCTCAAAAAGGTATCGGAAGCAGTCAGCAGCATTTAGGCGGCACTTGGAGAAACATTTGCACACAGGCCGAAGGCAACCATAAGGCGTCAGATAACGAAGCCGGAAGATCCATTGCCACGGCAAAAAATATCTGGAGTCGTCTACAAGATGTGGTGCAAATTCGGCCAAAGCAAATTTTCGGAGAAACTGGCGCACTTCTAAGGACGCAAATTGCCGAACACGCGGCAGCAGTGCGGCAAAATAACGCCAATTCTCAATTAAGGGCTCACTGGATGACACCCATCCAAACATTCAAATTTGATGAGGCCGACATGCTCGCAAGAGATGTTAATTGGCTGAGCCAAAAACTACTTGACTCATGGTTTACGGGCCCCCAATCCATAATCAAGTTCATCGATTTGTCCAGATTTTATTCAATCCTGGGCTTCAATTTGGCCAAAGCAAGTCGTCATTTGAGGAACGGGCAGGCCACCACCTCATCATACACCAACACCGGGGAGCGAGACGGCTGAGGAACCATTATACCCGAGCACACCGCTCGTGATAAAACTTATGTGCATGCTTAACGTGTTTCTGCTACTCATATCTCTGATAAAGAATGCGCGACTGATATCGAAATGTCAGGTGATTAAGCATACTGCTCCAGTGATCGAGTTTTCTTTCACTCGTTCTTCTTCTCACCGTCTGTTTTAATTTTCTAGCAACTAGGGTGTGATTTGGACAAGTTTACGCAGTTTGCATGCTCATTATTCTCACTGCATGCGTTTCAATGCATTTAACTACATAAGAACACATCTAACTGGACTCCAATATATGATTGGGAGTGCCTAATATACAGGTTTACAACGAAAGGTTTTTGTGCGTAAACCATGCGCAAAAGAATACTTGTCCAAAATGCAACTCGAAAACTGTATTAGTTGTTTAAAATAGGAACAGCGAAAGATTTTTGGTAGGTAAAATTAATTTGCAAACGTGAACGAAGTTTGTTGTACATGTTTGACAGTTGCACCCCAGGTCGTCATCAGACGTTAAAAAAATGTGTAAAAACAATGCGCACTTTTGAACATGCAAAAGGTCGACAAAGACCTGTCATCGCTGGTCAAAGGCAGATTTTATTGTTAGGTGCCTTTTCGAGGCTTTTTGAGATTAATGTACGTGCATCATGCAAGTGCCGAACCCTTACAATAAAGACCGTTCGCGTTTCCTCTTTAATTTTTGTATCAAATTTTATTTCTTGGGATGTCTTTATTCAATTTCACACAAAAGAGTGAAATCTATTTAAGCAGCCGTTTTGCCTGTCTCCTTTTTCTGCCAATTAATTAATTAAAGTAATACTCGTTATATATATGTACTATGTTATTCAAACAGGACGACACTTATGGCTCCGACAGTAAAATATATCGTACCTATGTAACAGTACATACATTATCCGGTGCGCTTTACATTGCCAAAGCTTTGAATTAATATCCCATTTAAAACAAGGACATCCTCAATAAATTTAAGTTGCATGTTTGAGGAGGTAGAAACAATTTGATGAATAATACCAGACAACAGTGCATAAACACATTTAATTATTTGCATTTACTAGAGCAAGGCCTCAAGCAGTTTCTTACATGGTTTGTGTGTAGAGAGCAAAAGGAAGCCCAGCAGCATAGGCATTTGTCACGAAATGAAAACAGTGTATAAGACCTGCATATGTAGCCAAGCGCCTTGGTTGACATGCTAATTAAGAACCTGTCTAAGGTAATCCTGATCAGCTAGAATATATCGCGTCACCGACTACAATTTTTACAGCCAAAACGTACAACGTTGCAAAATTATTGTGCCTCTTAACAATAGTAAATGACAGCTACACGCATTTCTTTGTGCTGTGCGTAACCACAGAAGGGCACCTGGTTGACTAATACTCACTTATTTTTATTAATTAACGCAATAATTTGTTCATCAACGGTGCAATTATTATGACTAATCCATTCGCATCCGTTGCCTCACAGTTTGTACTCGCACTAAGGGCATATTAAGCGTTTTATCCAAAAGACTGTTTTTTTTCCCATTCTGGTTATTGATTCCTTCTCCATATACTATTAGATTTTGACACGTCTCCAAAATGCATGTTTATGCAATTTTTCTCCTTGAAGGATCAGTGTTTGCTCTCAAGTGCGAATGATAATATTTTTCAAAAAATGTATAAATAAACGATAGGTTTCACGTACGAATGGTCCGTCAGAATGCTAGACTTTTACATGATATGACAAGTAAAGTTTAAATCACTTATTTTACAGAGAGGGTCCATTTGCGTCTTGAAATAACCTCTTATTGCTAATCCCATCCTTTGTACATAGGTGAACCATACGGCTCATGTCTTTTCTACATATCTGGTCATTTGGTGTCACAACCTGTCTGGCTTACTTTTGACTTCTCTACCGGAAACAAGATAGCCATCTGATTTATTCCTTCAAAGTGAACGACAATTGTGTAAGTTCTCCCATTAGGATTGATTAGGTAAATCTGACTGTCATGGAGGCGTACAAGTGGTGTTTAATTAGTGCAAACAAAACAGATGCGAACCTTTAACTGTTTGATGATTTTCCTTCCGAAAGAAACGAGTTGACCGCTCCTGAAAAATCGAAACTCCTCCCAAGACGTAAAGTCGATCTGTCAAAATACCAGCCATGGTTTACCAGCCATTCACCAGACATCCCATTGTCTCCATTGTTATCAGGAACCCAATATAATATTTGTTGATTATTCCTTCTTCTTATGATTGATAAGCTGACGCTTAATACAAATAAGCCAATATTCACAAAGGCTGGCACTATTCCTAAGTATTTTATTCAGAGCACCACCATGTTGCTGCAATCCACAGCTAACGATCAGGTGCACTATTTATCGGTAGCCCCGAAGTTCTTCGTATGTTGTGTGAACGAATTACTAGAAGTTACTGTGGCAATGGAATTGGTAAACGCCATTTGCCTTAAAAAATGGCTAGAGGACCAATGTGAATCAAGGCATACTTAAGGGTCTCCTGACCAACGCAAAATGAGTCACTCTCGTTATCATTAGGCGCTTTCGAATAGACGCCTTCAATCACACCTGCCAAACAGCCTTAGCATCGTCACCTTGCTAAGTATACAATAAGCAAGCCATAAAACATCCACCATTCTTACTCTGGAGGGGTTGGTTCAAAATAATGGGTTAGTCATCCCAGTAAACGGAGGGTCGTGGTGGACTGTTACCAATTCTTTGCGAAACACCAAACTATCGTTCATGTATACCAATGCGCAAATAATGCTATCAGTCGTTGACGAGGTAAGAACCACTCTTATGGACTCCAGTCAGATATAATGTGCCTAGGAGAAACCTGTTCTCCCACACACAGTCTCTTCAATGAAGTTACTATTTTCGTGTTTCAGTTGTATAGGTAAGACATTTAAGAGCGTCAAAGATGAGACGTCATCCATTCCGGGAAAATTGGACTTACAGTTAAGGATAAAACTTATGAACTGGCATATAGGCCGGGCACCAGTTGCCTATTCATTCAAGCACTAGGTGCATCAAGTCTCGATGTCCCGAGACTCAAACGACAAACAAGGGGCTTTCTGTTGTTAATGTTTGGTGGTTGAAGAAGCATGAAATAAATGATAGGCGTTCGGCTATACTGATCGTGGATGATATGAACGTGACCCATATTGTTTGGGGCCTACGCACATGACGTTGTCTTGATGTCTGACGGTTGCCTCTGGAAGCTGACGAACAAGATATTTCCCCCGCAGCACTTTCTGTTTGTAACTAGAGTGCGATAGGGGAAAACTATGGATTCTCTGCAGCTTCTCTTCAATAAACTGCAGGACAGAATTGGCTAAGTGTCATGTCTACATCCGCAAGATGAAAACAAGTGAAGCAGCAGAATTTATTGATATGAACGGATTTCGTGACAGCCCTTCTCCTGATACCTGTCTCTGTATAAGAAAGATACAGAGGAAACAAAAAGAAGTGGTGAAATTCACAGCAACATCAAGGAACGAAGGTCAGTTTAAAAATTAATCGATAAACGCTGCTTACATTAAATCCTCGTATTCTTCATTCTCTTCTTCGTTTTCTTATTTTTCTTCTCCTTCTACTTCTTCTTCTTCCTTTAATTTTTTTCTTCATCTGCTGATTCTTCTTCTTTTTCTTTAATTCTTCTTCTTCTTCTTCTTCTTCTTCTTCTTTATTTTTTCTTCTTATTTTACTTGACGTACCATTTTTTTCTTCTCCTTCTTCTTTTTCTTCTTTTTCTTCTTCTTCTTCTTCTTCTTCGTCTTCTTCTTCTTCTTCTT
>JAYGXS010000006.1:33104061-33130466 GCA_036362985.1 Ligula intestinalis
CTTTTTTTTTCTTTTTCTTTTTCCTCTGCATCTTCTTTTTCTGCTTCTTTTACTTCTTGCTCTTCTACTTCTTCTTTTTTTCTTCTTTTTTCTTCTTCTTTTTTTCTTCTTCTTTTTCTTCCTCTTCTTCATCTTCTTTTTCTTCTTCTTCTTATTCTTCTTTTTTCTTCTTGTTACTTAACTCTTTTTCTTCTTCTAATTAAACTTCCTTCTCGTTTTGTTCTTCTTCTTCTTCTTTTTCTTCTTCTTCTTCTTCTCCTTCTCTTCTTCTTCTTCTTCTTCTTCTTAGTCTTCTTCTTAGTCTTCTTGTTACTTAACTTTTTTTTCTTCTTCTAATTAAACTTCCTTCTCGTTTTGTTCTTCTTCTTCTTTTTCTTCTTCTTCTTCTTCTTCTCCTTCTCTTCTTCTTCTTCTTCTTCTTATTCTTCCGCTCCTTATCTTCTTCATCCTTAAATTTTTTTATTCTTATTCTGCTTCTTTTCTTATCTTCTTCTTTTTCTTCGTCTTCTTCTTCTTCTCCTCATTTTTCTTCTTTTGTTTTTTTTTCTTCTTCTTCTGCTTCCTATTCTATTTTTTTTCTTCTGCTTATATTTCTTATTCTTTCTTCCATATTTTTTTCTTATTCTGCTTCTTTATTTTTTTCTTCTTCTTCGTCTTCTTCTTCTTCTTCTTCTTCTTCTTCTTCTTCTTCTTCTTCTAATACTTTTTTTAAATTTTTTTCTTCTTCTACGTTTCCTTCTTTTTCGTCTTCATCTTCGTCTTCTTTTCATTATTATCCTTCTACGTCTTCTTCTATCAATTATTTTCTTCTTTTTTTGCTTTTTCTTTTTTCTTCTGCTTCTTCTTGCAATTCTTCTTCTTCTTCTTTTTCCTCGCCTTTTTTTCCTTTTCTTTTTGTTTTTATTCTTTTTGTTTTTTTTGCATCTTTTTTTCATTTTTCCTTCTTCTACCTCTTCTTTTTCTTCGTTTTCCTTTTATTTTTTCTCTTATTTTTCTTATTTTACTTCTTCTCTTTTTTCTTTCTTTCTTTTTCTTCTTCTTCTTCGTTTTTTCTACGTCTTCCTCTTCTTTTAACTCTTATTTTCGTCTTCTTTATATTCTTCGTCTTTTTTTCTTCTTCTTCCTCTTCTTCTTCTTCTTCTTCTTCTTCTTCTTTTTTCTTTTTCTTTTTCGTCTTCTTCCTTTACTTCTTCTCCTGCTTCTTTTTTTTGTCTTCTTCCTTTACTTCTTCCACTCCTTCTTCTTCTTCTTCTTCATCTTCTTCCTTTAATTTTTTTTTTCATCTTCTTCTGCTTCTTCTTTCTTTCTTTTTCTTCTTTGTTCTTCTTTTTCTTTTTCTTTTTATTTTTCTCCTTCTTCTCCTTTTTTTCTCTTTTTCTTGTTCTTCTTCCTTTGCGTCTTCTTTTTTTGATTCTTCTCCTACTTGTTCTTCTACTTCTTCTTTTTCTTTTTTTATTATTCTTCTTCTTTCTCTTATTCTTCTTTTTTTCTTCTTCTTGTTCTTCCTTTAATTTTTTTTCTTCTTTTTCTGCATCTTCTTCTTCTTCTTTTTATTTTTCTTCTTCTTCTTCTTCTTATTCTGCTTATTTTACTTATCCTCCTTCTGTTTTATCTTTTTCTTCCTTTTATTTTATTTCGTCTTCGTCTGCTTCTTTTTTTTTTCTTCTTCTTCTTCTTCCTCTTCGTCTTCCTCTTTTTTTCTTTTTCTTTTTCTTCTCCTGCTTCTTCCTCCGCTTCTTCTTTTTCTGCTTCGTCTCCTAATTGTTCTCATTTTTCTTATTCTTTTACTTCTTCTTCTTCTTTATCTTCTTCTACCAGTGTATCTTCTTCTTTTAATGATTCTCCTTCGTCTGCTGCTTCTTCTTCTACTTCTTTTTCTTCTTCTTCTTTTTCCTTTAATTTTTCTTCGTTTTGTTCTTCTTCTTCTTCTTTGTCTTCTTTTTATTAGTTTTTTTACTTTATCATTTCGTTTTTCTGCTTTTGCTTCTTCTTATTTTTTCTTTTTCCTCTTCTTCTACTTTTTCCTTTTTTTCTTATGCTTCTTCATTCTTTTCTGCTTCTTCTCCTTCTGCTTCTTCTTCTTCTTCTTCTTCTTCTTCTTCTTCTTCTTCTTCTTCTTCTTCTTATTCTTCCTATTCTTATTCTTTTTTTTCTTCTTCCTCATCTTTTTCTTCGCTTTTTTAGTCTTCTTCTTCTTCTTCTTCAATAGCTTTTTTACATTTTTTTCTTCTTCTTCCTCTTTTTTTTCTTCTTTTTTTCTCTATTTTAATTTCTTCTTCTTTTTTTTCTTTTTCTTCCTCTTCTTTTTTTTTCTTCTTCTTCTTTTTCTTCTTCTTCTTCTTTTTCTTCTTCTTCGTTTTCTTCTTCTTCTTCTTCCTTATTCTTCTTCTTTCTCTGCTACTTATTTTTCTGCTACTCCTCCTACTTTTTATTTTTCTACTGCTTCTTATTCTTTTTTTTTTCTTCTTCTTCTTCTTCGTCTTGTTCAACTTCTTATTCTTTTTTTATCTTTTTCCTCTTCTTCTTATTCTGCTTATTTTTCTTCTTCTTCTTTATATACTTATTCTTCTTTTCATTTTTTTCTTCTCTTTCTTCTCATTACTTTTGTCCTTATTCTTTCATGCATTTTGCAAAAACGTTTTCTGTTAGAAATATACACTGCAAAATATTAGTTCTTACTTACACGAATAAGCTTTCATTATCACCGCATGCAGATCGAATTTCTGCCAAGGCCGCATATATATGTGTGTTTATACCGCATAATTTTTTTCATCCAGAAATGAAGTTTAATCTCTCTGGCATTTTTCTTCTCCCGTAATAATAATACCGCTGGCTGCGTTTTGGTTCCAATAAACAGGAATACCGAAATAAGATTGATAAGGTTCGGTGAGTATTCTCTCGTAAAATATTTTCTGTTTGTGGGTCTGTTATGCGTTATACACATAGATTTCAGTTAGCAAACATTACGTTTATTTTGGTACATGTTTTCTTTTTCACGTTAAAAATAGTTCTCATCCCACACGAATTAACGCTGTCATTCAGGTAGACCGACCTTACGCCACTCATAACTCTTCCATGATAATATTACCACCACGTACCTACACATTTAACCGTTCTTACTTTTAACCTCAAAATGTGCTTTTATATTAAACAATCTTCCACTCGATATTAAGCTGGCTCCTACACTATCGATTTTTAAAGACAAATTGCATAAGCATTTTAAATGAGAGGAAATAAAGTCGTAACTGTCTGTTTTCTTTTCAAAAACTCAAGTTGTAGATTTTGAAAAGGGTCCTCTTGGCATTTTAAACAGAGTCATTCATAATTTTCAAGGACTGCTAACCCTTATCCGTTTTTTCAACATTCCCTGTGGGATTTTGAGGTCGCTAAAAATGGTTACCACTGGATAACGGTTATCGTTTCCAGGTCGCAAGCATGCAAATCATTGTATATACGTATCCAGCTCGCACTTTCGTTAACGCATGGGTTACCTCTAGGTCCTCTCGTACCTACTGGTTTAAACTGAAAATGTTTCATTCTTCTCTGTCCATTTAATCTAATGTGACTTATTCACAATTTCGCCTCAATTTTTCAGACGAGGCCTACTTATTCTTCTCCGTTCTAACCGTTCTTACTTTTCACCTCCAAATATCATTTTAGTTAAAACAGCCTTCTACTGGATATTAGGCTGGCTTCTACACTTTCGATTTTTTAAAGACAAATTACATAAGCATTTAAATTTCGAGGAAATAAAGTCAAAATGACTGTTTTCTTTTTAAACACGCAAGTTGCGGATTTTGGAAAGCGTCCTCCTGGCATTTGAAACAGAGTCAAACATAATTTCCAAGGTCTTCTAACCCTTCTCTGTGTTTGCAACATTCGCTGCGGGAATTTCGACATCACTATAAATGGTTATCGCTGGTTAATGTTTATCGTTTCCAGGATGCAAACATTTATAATCATTGCATTTACGTATCCAGCTCCCGCATTCGTTAACTCATGGGTTACCTCTACATCCTCTCGCACCTACTGGTATAAACTGAAATTTTTTCATCCTTCTCTGCCCATTTAATCTGATGTCACTAATTCACAATTTTGCCTCAATTTTTCAGACGGGGCCTTCTTCTGCTTATTTTCTCCTTCTTTTTCTTCGTCTTCCTAGTCTTCTTCTTCTTCTTCTTCTTCTTTTTATTTTCCTTTGTTCTCCTTCTTTCTTGTTTTCTTATTATTTTTTAACTTTCTTTTCAACATAATTATCATCATCACCATCATCATCATCATCATCATCATCATCATCATCATCATCATCATCATCATCATCATCATCATCATCATCATCATCATCATCATCATCATCATCATCATCATCATCATCATCATCATCATCATCATCATCATCATCATCATCATCGTCAACATCATCATCATCATCTGCTTCTTTAGTGTATCATCTCAACACGCACTACACACAACATTTAATTATCACGCATTGCATGCTGACAGGTATTTGAGGAGGACATTTTATCTTAGTGCAATTCTTATAGTTAGTGATTTACACATATGTCTTATGGGAAAGAATGCATGTAGTAAGGCAGCGAATTTAGTCTTTGGTTAAACAGCTTACGAAGTGCCCAAAAATAGGAAATGCCTTTTTAAAAGGGATGGTTGGAGATTGAAAAGGGTTATTTAGGAGTTTATGTGTTTTGGTTTGATGAAAATTGGACCAAAGCGGAAAACAATGTGTGCTTTCATTGCAATCCTAGGCAAATTAAATAATGGTTAAACTCGTTCTAGATTATTTGGTAATCAATGACGAAGGACTATTGTAGGCTGATTCTACTACGTAGTACCTCGGCCAACCCATTAAATTCAATTTTATAGCTGCATTTCGGCCCCAGTTCATCAAAACCATCTCAGTCCCCCAATTAAGCTGCAGCCGGAGACGCAGAAAGGTTATATCGCTTACAGAAAGCTAACATTATTGAGTATTTACAGTCTCCGAAATGGGTAGCTCCAATAGTTTTTGTAAGCATATCTGACGTTTCAAGGCGTATTTTTGGTGATGACAAGCTGACTGTCAACTAAGCAAACAAAGTCAGTCCTTATCTTTTCGCACACATCAACGACCTTGATGCATCCATTTCAGGGGGTCAATGATTTACAAATTCTGATTGAAAGCCCGCATACAACCAAGCTATCGTCAGTGCCGAATCGCCAGAATCTACCACCCCCAATACACATGGGAATTTATATCGATACCAATGACTACCTTTTGGAGTAATGTCTGCCCCTGGTACATTTCAGTGCCTCATGCATTACCTTGTGAAGGATATATCTTATGTTTTCGCATACATTGATTCTATCTAAATAAAAGGCGCGTTTGAGATTAGTCATTTGGATACTCTTAATACATTGTTTACTTATTTACATGAATCAGACTTCAAACTCAGGAAAAAGGTGAGCTTTTTTGTCTAATTTGTTGGAATACTTCGGTTTTTAGGCGTGTAGAACTGGTCCTCATCCAGTTGACTACAAGCTCTAAACGTTACACACGACACCGTGTCCCAACAACATCAGCAAATTGCGTTCAATCGTAGGATTGGTTACCTTCTTTAGTTGCTCTATAATTCAATCCCATACACTTCTGAAACACCGCTTATCTATAAACAGAAAAACAATTTGTTGTTATTGGTTGGAGGTGGAAACATATGCTTTTGAACACAGCGAAGAACGCTCCTACCTTGTCTTCTCTGCTGATTGTTAATGACCACACAAAAAAAACCCTATTTTAGCAAAATTTGATGCGTTTTCTGACGGTTTGCGTTTAGAACTCATGAACCAATGGTCTATTGGTTTAGTACTACTGATTGTTTTTGCATCATGTACTTATCCATAGGTGGAAACATATTATTTGCAACTGAATAAAGTGACCTTTGCAATTATAGCTGGCCGAAAACGCTTGAATTTGCAACTCTTGGAAGACTTTACCAGATAGACGATGATACAAATCCTCTTTAACTTGTTTTGAGTGAAATTCGAGAGACACATCAATGTATCCGATGACGATGCAACGATGGCCAATCACCCTAATCGCTTACGCATACACTACGAAATACGTTACCGGCAGTAAAAAATCAGTGATGGACGCCTTAAGTAGACGTCCTATTGAAGACGACGTTGCTAACATAACACCTCTATTTGAGACCAAGAAAATGTTGCAATACACATACAGTGCACCACTGAACTGCCGACAGATTTCACAATGGACATCGAGTGAACCCTTATTTAAATGTTCTCATACTGCCACTACCGCTATAATGACGGCTGGAATAAGCATGGAGGCCGGTCAACCGTTGCGGACATCTGACCACCACATGAACTTTGTTCAGATCGAAAGCCTACTCGATCGGTTTTCGCACATTTTTGAGTGAATATATACCCGAAAAGCATTGCAAGCATATAGCAGGTGGCGAGCAGCTAATAAAGTGCGATTCAATGAAGTTCTATTGAGCCACTTGATTGAATCCAGTGGCAGACCAAGTGCACCGTCTGCAAGAGCGTTTGTGTTGTCCGATCAGCTGTTTTTCAGGATTATGCTTGGCTGATGAGGGCTTATAAGCCCGAAATAAATATGTCTAAAGTGACTCCCACATTCAGTCATGCCCCAATAATTGCTATTATGACTTGGAAAGCATCGGCCTGGGAGGCGGTCACCCGTTGGGGACATCTGACCATATTAACTTTGCTTAGTTCGGAAGTCTATACGATCGGTGTTTGCACATGTCTAAGTTAATATTTACAAAATGAGCAGTGACAGCAAGTGGCAGGTTGTGAGGCGCTCATGAACAGCGGTTCGATGAATTGCTAAAAACCCATCTGATACACTCCAGAGGTAAAACGACTGCGCCAACTGTAATAACAGTTGTTTGTGTTGTCCGATCAGCTGGCTTTCAGATTTATACTTGGTTGATGAACGCTTGTAAGCCCGAAAACGTTCTGCATAAAAAATTGCAGATGCTGTCATGGCCCACTTACGGCTATTATGACTTTGCCAGCATCGGTCACCCGTTTGGGACCTCTGACCATAAAATTAACTTTGATTGGTAAGGAAGACTTTTCCATTGGTTTTCGCACCAGTGACTGTAAAATGCAGATGACGAGGCAGTTCGATGAAGTGCTTATGACTAATTTGATAGACCTCAGTGGTGGACAAACGCCACCGTCCGCAACCACATTTGTTTGTGATGTCTGATCAGCTGGCTTCAGGGTAGTGCTTGGCTGATGAATGCTAATAAGCCCGAAAAAAATATGTTCTAAGTCACACCCAGTTGCTGTCATACCCCACTTATTGCTATTATGACTGGACCGGTATCGCCCTGGCAGGTAGTCATCGTTGGGGATATCTGACCACCACATGAACATAGTTAGGTTCGGAAGCCTATTCGATCGGTGTTTGCACAATTCTGATTTAATATGTACCCTATCAGCAGTGACCGTTAATGGCTGGTTGTTCGGCGCTGATAATCAAAGGTCCGATAAACTGCTAATGACATTTCCGATAGAATCCAGCGGTGGACAACTCCGCCATCCGCAACTGCGTTTGTTTTGGTTGTCCGATCAGCTGGTTACTTAGGGTGATGCTTGGCTGGTGAATGCTAATAAGCCCGAAAAAATTGCGTATCAAGTTACGCCTAGATGTTGTCATACCCCACTTTCTGCTGAAAAGATTTGGCCAGAATCGGCTTGGGAGCCGGTAAAATATATTAATAATATTTTTCTGGTTCAACTTGTCAAAAATAATTTATTAAAGACACCAGCCAGTTAACTGTTTGGTTTTCTTAACTGTAAGCTCGGTGGCGTATGTTAAAGTCTGTGAAAATGTGCCTTCCATTTTTGTAACATAATTTTGTCTCGGAACCATCAGTTCTTTAAAAAGGCCTTGCATTATCGATGCTAATTTATGAAACGATGTGTATATACGATTTTAAAAACAACAGTGCGTCCAATTTGACTTCAGAGCTGCAGTTTAATAAACATACGCAAGTCTCCATGCACAAAACGCACGAGTGATCGCGTGGATTATAGCAAAGATGGGATAATACAAGCCTAAGAAATCATCGCGTTCAATTTTTACAATTTTTGAGAGAGGTACATTAAGAAGAAGCCCTTACTAATAATAATAAAAATAAGTTGTATATTTCAAGCCCAATGGGCCCCATCAATAAACAAAAAATATATAGCACGAAGTACTAGAAATAATTGGTTTAACAAACAGTGTCCGCTGTCTATAGCTATAAGACGATTCTAACTGTTTACAAGCAAATTTGTTAGAATAAAAATATGAATATAGCAGTGTCATGCGGAAGATTAAATTCAAGGGCACACAGAGATGAGCCACATCGTTATCTACATTCTGACTATATATTCTGGTACCCACGGCTTCTGTTACTATGGGGGGGGGGGGGGGCTTGGAAGCAAACTCAGTCGAAGCTGAGCGTGGGACAGAACAATAGGTAGTAATGAAACATTACTGGTAAAGACGGCTTCCCGGCACTACACTGGGGTTCCCAAACTGGTGCGGCATAATGAAACATAGGAACCAAACAGTTTATGATCGTGATGGGCATCGCCGTTTGAGATCCAAAAGTCCGTAAAATCTACAAGACCATCGTTGTTGATGTCTGAGATGTGACCTGTATGACAGTACTGCGTTGCAGCGATGACATTTTGAGCAAAATACTATACTGCTTAGGAGAAAAGAGGATGCTTATCCATTTAAAAGCCGTGGCAAAACAATGAAAATGCTCAGTCTTGCGGAAATCGGCGATAAAGATCCTACAGTAGGCTTTGAAGGGTGAAGTTTTTTTTTATCAGAATTTGCGCTTGTTTTCGTTATCGCAGAACGTTTTGAATCAAGCTATTGTGTTTGCTATCACTCAGGACATCTGAATACCACTTCATTTCGCGGAATTGACCTTCTTGTTAAAAACAATGTGTGCTCATCTACAGTGAGCAAGTCAACATCATTGAATTATTTTTGAAGGCTTGACAAAACATACATTTTATTTTTAACTAAAGCTAAAACGGTTTTCGCAAAGATGAAAAATGCTGAACGCTGCAGTGGTTTGGTTCTCTTGCAGTTGGTGCTCCTGTAAGAAGTGAAGATAATCAAAAAAACATGGGCGTTCACCAGGATCAATACGTTTAACCCCGACGTTTCGGGTAGTTGTGCCGTCTACCGATTTTCAGGGAATGGACACTCTGGCTAACTGTCTTCGTGATTATGCCACTTTTTTCCGTGCGCGTGTTTTATCGATCACGCCTGAGTCCACGTATTTGTCTCGCATATCGCCATTGGCCTCCCCGTTCACCTTGTCTGTCAACGGGCCGTGTGTTTTGGTTTCACCCTCATGTGCGTTTGTTCCGTCGACCTTGTCACATTTCCAGTTGTTTCAGGCATATGCCCGATGATGGCCTTCGACGTTCCGTGCTGTGTCTGCGCCGGAAAATAAATGTGTGTGCCCTTTTTCTGAACTGTTGTTTTGCATCCTTTTCTTTAAATTTGCCACGATGTGTGATCATTAACTCTGCTCGTTAGTTTAACCTCGTCAAACGCCAGAGAGAATCTTAAACTTGGCCACTAAAAGCTCCTATTTCTTCGGAATTTTTGTTAAGAAGGAACTCCCCAACGACGCAGCCTGTACGAGCCTGCTGTCACACAGGTCATTTGGATCACATTTTGTTTTTGGCGTCTGCTCTCATTGCTGTTTTTATTCATATTAACAGAAAATCCTTGTTTGGAGGTCCCTGTTAGTACCATAGCCCATTTAATTACGTTGCACTACTCATTTTTCGAAGCTTACTGCTTTACTTAACATATTTTAGTCATCAATATTGTTGTGTTGCTGTTTGAGTAAATGCAGAAATGGTGAAATTAAATGAAGAAAACACCCGCGCCCACCGCGAAAATAGGTATCGTGGCTGGCGCAATCCGTATTCAAATTCTTCGCGAGCCCTGTCCAATACAGTGAAGCATGGACAGTTCCGCGTCCGAAAAGTATTGTAGCAGCATGGACCCGTGTTTTGAGTTGCGAAAAATGCGTACAAATATGTAATTTGCCTTTAAAAAGCAATCAGCTGCAGATTTTACCTTCCGCACCCTATGATGACCTGTGGCATCTGTGCCTGCAGAATATCAAACAGTTTTTCACAAACCACAGCTTTTTTCGGCATTGAATGTCCAACGTTTTAAAGTTAAGCAAGATTTCATCTTTTATGTTACGAAGCAAGTGAATGTTGCCAACTATGTAGGCAACCACAGAGAAAGTTTCCCAAGAAGCGGGCATTAACGTTGTTGGAACGGACTGTTTCTACCTCCACACGGACCCATCTCCAGATTGAATCATTTGCAGGCGGACCTATCGCTGTCTAGACCTGTATCCGGATAGACTACAGCAAAGGGTTGCACATGTTTACCAACCCGTCATACCAAAATTGGGAAGAATTCACGTTCCTTTATCTTTATCAATTTTTTTCGAGAATGGATTTTTGTCATTCAGCGAGTTTGATCCAAACCCTTCTTCTTATTGCCTGTGTCAAGCTTAATCCGGTACCTGTTTAAAGATCTATCATATAGTAATCTTCGGCCTTCGCCAAGCGGATCTTTCCAAACCAACCCTGTTTCCTGTGAATGTCTCGCAATATCTGACAGCACTTTCGAGTATGAGGCACTTATTGCTGGGACAACACTTACATCCACCAATGCAGCGGCTCATCGTTGAGGTTCACAATTTGCGTCATCTACAAAATTGGACTGCTCACTCTCCTGTACACTCACTGCCACCACCTGCTCTGATTCAATCTGCCACGACTCAGGCTGCCTCACAACAACCATCAGTACCACCACAACCAATGTCGTTGACTGCTCCAGACGCCTCACAACTTTCTGACCTCGGTGGACTTTCTGGAAGAACAGATGAGATCATTTAAATCCTCCATGGCAATGGGGTCAAAGTAGCCGATGCTGCTTTCTAGGGGTCAAAGCTGTTAGCGAAGTCGGCACTTCTACGTTTTCTCGGACTTTGCCGCCATTCGAAGATACAGCTCGAAACGCCAGTGGCGGACTGGTCACCTTGGTTCACAAAAGTATCAAATACCAGCTGCTGTCCTCTGCATCAACATCCACGGACCCGCCGACGACAGAGCTCAATGTACAAGTTACCATTAGACCAACCAGTCTGACTGTCCATAATGTATACATTTTTTTACAAAAAAAGTTCTGACGCCATTTTCAGGCGATCAAAATTTAACATGCTAATGGGTGATTTGAAATTTATCTTGGGTGACATCAATGCCCACGATGACTTATGTTTATCTACCCGTTCGT
This sequence comes from Ligula intestinalis, assembly GCA_036362985.1. Taxonomy (NCBI): domain Eukaryota; kingdom Metazoa; phylum Platyhelminthes; class Cestoda; order Diphyllobothriidea; family Diphyllobothriidae; genus Ligula; species Ligula intestinalis. The sequence continues at coordinate 33,115,448 of JAYGXS010000006.1, forward strand.
GTACTAGAGGTGCTTCACTAGCTGAGTAGATAAACACGATCAATTTTGGGGTGCTCAAATTGATGGAACGTCCATATGAACTCCTTATTCAGGTGCTTACACAAGCGTTTAAATTTCTTTCGTCCGTTGCAAACTATGTATATCTTCCTCATGGGACTGTCCATGCAAACTGTGCTCTGACCGTCATCTGATAGTTTTCACAATCAAGACAAACGCTTCCTCGATTCGTAACGCTGGCAAGTGATTTAGGCATCTACGTTAATCCAACTGGCCCAGTTTCCATAGTGAAACTGAGAATCTATTTGACTAGCCCCTTTCCCTCCAGATTGCTGCCAGTGTGTATTGATTTCCAGTCACATCATGCAAACCATATCTTAGCACAAAATAAATGCAGGCAAGGTCTTTGATCCTATCTCAGGATATATTACCGATTCGGCCGCCTTATCAAACAAACATGACGTCACCCGAGCTAAAACCCCCCTCCAACACCCATTGTTACCGGCAATGACCTAAGAGATCTCCCGAATGTTCAAGGAACACAATATGACCTTGTGGCAAGAAAAAAATAGTCACTTTCTCCAGCCGCACCAACACCACCATGTTATGGAATACAATCAAATTCATCGGAAGTGGGTCGTCTGCTCCTCCCAAGGAGGTAATTAAATTCAGCGTTATACCGAAGAAGACCGACAGATAAATTGCAAGCTACTTCAATATGCAATTAACCCCGGTTGCAGTCCATAAATCCTCGACGAATTCGAAAATCATCAAACACAGGTCTTGCCAAACTTAATGTATGCCGCTTCATCTCTCAGCTCATGATAACACAACCACGATTAAACGTGCTATGAATGCTAAGGCGTTTGGACTGGACGACATCTAGATGGTACAGCTAAAACACCTTGGCTCCAGATGTGGTTTCATATGCATCTAGCCACGTGCCATAAACCCGCTATCTGGAAAATTGCCCATATCCTTCTAAGCCAAATAGCGGCTTTAAACACCGCGGTCTCTGACAGTTACTTCCGGATCTCGCCTCTCAATCCGGCCTAAAAATACTGAATCGTCTTATTCTCCCCACGCTTAGCAGGCATAGCAACCTCCAGGAGCACCAACACAGTTTCAGAGCTCTCCACTATATGTAATCAGCCGATCAACGTGTCATTGACCGCACTGCATGTGGCTTTAACCAAAAGAAACCTATGAACAGAATAGTAATGATCACCCATGAACTTAATACAGCGTTTGACTCTGCTAACATTGACGGCTTAATAAAATCTCTCATTAAATTTGTCTTTATCAAACGAGCTTTGTAGACGGCTTAACTAATTTCTCCATAGCAGACAAACGCGAATCAAATTTTGTGGTAGGCTTTCTAAATCCCGCAACTGAAGAACAGGTATTTCTGAAGGATTTTTTTCATTTCGCATGCGCTATTCAATATCTGCATGGATGAACGCGCGAATCCCCCCTGAAGTCGAAATGTTTTCTTCCGCTGATGACCACACCCTGCTGTCCATTCACCCTGACTATCGCTTGACTGCCGATGCCATAAATAACTACATCACCAGTTAACTTCGGCCCTTAGACGATCAGCAACTGAATCTTTACACGGCCAAGTCAGATGATACACTATTTACTCTGAAGCCCAACGAAATCAACACCCATTGTCCAATTAAGGTGGAAGGCAATAACATTTCTTTATGTAAGTATAGTAAACTCATGAGCCTCACTCTCGACCCGATGCTGGCTGTACACAGTCCTGCTGACATCCAAGCTAGCAATGCCAAAACAAATCTCAACAGCCTGAAAGCATGGGTTGGTTCTCTTTGGGGCCAGTAAAATGGGATGGTAGTCAAAACATACCGGGCAAAAGGCAAGGCAATTACTAACCATAAATCACTTAAGTCACTTAAAGTCACTTTATTCCGGGAACAAGTCTTTCGCCATCGAGCTCCCTATTTATATTCAAAATCGCATAATAGGCCCACCGTAACAAAATTACATAAAACAAATGTACAAATGTAGGCTTAAGATAAGCAATACGTGTGAACCAGTTGACAGGTGCAGCTACTGACACTTTGTTTATTATATCTGCCACAGTTTCTCAGCAAAGGAGAATCAAATTACTGTTTAAAAATGTCAACGGTATCTGAGAGGACCACATCTTCCGGCAGTCCGTTCCATGTTCAAATGACCCTCTGAGAGAACGCTTTTCGTCGAACGTCGATGCGGGCCGGTTTCCTCTGTAGTTTAAAAGGGTGACCTCGCAGATGGTCAGTCCGTGCCAATTTGAAGAAATCATCAAATTCGAGGGCGCAGTCTTGGCCTCTAAGAATACGGTAGGTTTGTTTGAGGTCCCCGTGAAGTTGCAAATAAATAAGAGGGGAAAGATCAAGTTCGGTCGGTCTGTCTTCATAAGGCAGATGACCAAGATTCTTGACCATCTTCGTAACCCTTGGCTGCACTCGTTCCAGGTACAGGTAATTCTTCTTGAACCACGGACGCCAGGCATGGACAGCATACTCCAAAAGGGACCGAACAAACGCTCCGTATGTTTGCTTGAAGAGCTCATTTTCAATGTTGAGGAATCCCCACCTAATCGAAAATAGCAACTGTGTCACGCGTTTAGCTGCCTTTACGCACTGAGTATATGGTTAAGTGAGGAAATTATTAGAACACCGATATCCTTTTGTTCGTTCACATTTGAAAGTGGGTGGCCATCGAGGAGGTATTGGAAGGAATCCTTCTTCTCATTAGTCCTTCTAGTATGGAGTCTTTAAACTACACACTTTCTAATGTTGATGTTTAAAAACAAACGAACAGACCAGCAGATAAGTCGATTGAGACTCTCTTGAAGCGCTTTCCTATAGGCGTCAGACCTGATGGTTCTCCAGAGTTTGACGTCGTCGGCAAACATGATAGCGCTGCACACAGCTCGTTGATACAGTCGTTGATATAGATAAGAAAGCGCAGTGGTCTTAAGACAGAGCCTTGGGGGACGCCACTTAGAACAGATGTAGGGTTTGACTTTGAGTTACCGATGCACACAGTTTGCGATCGCCCTGTGAGAAAATCTGTGATCAATGCCAGCAGATTTCTTCTTATGCCAATTTATGACAATATACATTAGACGCTTATGTGGGACGCTGTCAAATACATTCTTGAAGTCCGTATAGATGACGTCAACCTTATCATCTTCATCTAGTGCGCGAGTCCACTGCTCAGTGGAGAGTAGAAGGCTGAAAAGGCAAGAATGGTTCTTTCTGAAGCCGTGTTGGAGCCCTGAGAGTAGGTTGTTCTCCAACAAGAAATCCATTGTCGTCTTCTTAAATATCGTTTCCATCACCTTACATCAAATGCAAGTAAGGCTGATGGGCCAGTAATTGTTGACCTTCGCTCAGCATCCACCCTCGTAAATCGGGTTGATATTAGCCATTTTCTTTCGGATGGCAGTTTTCCTAGTTCAAATGAAGAACGAGAGATATGTGCTAGGGGCTCTGATAGTTCGCTTACCAAATCTTTCCAGAACTTGGCTGGTTTATTGTCTAGACCGGATGACTTTGCTTCTTTGTGGCTCTGCAGCTCTTTCTTAAATACAGATGTTGGAAATAGTAGAGAATGAAGTGCTGGATCGGCGTTAACGACAGCATGGTTGGCATTATCAAAATAAAGCTTGGATTCCATAGTGAATACCGAGGCAAAGAACAGGCATCAGTACTCGGCTTTATCGTCATTCTCAAAGACTTTTCCGCCATCATCATTCTTAAGTACTGCGACAGGATCCTTGTTCTTTTATCTACTGTTAATATAGCGAAATATAATTTTGGGGCGGATTTTGGGAGGATACTTGATTCATAGTTTTTTTCCTGGCTTGGCAAATTGATTTTTACTGCATTTATTTGACGTCTGAATTCCTCCAGGTGAACTGGCGACCCAGTCTTCCTGAATAACTTCAATTTCCTATTCTTCTTCTTCAGTTGCCTGTTAAGGTCTCTCGTAAACCAGGCAGGACGTCTTGTCGTCTTGTGTACCTTGACCGGACAAAAGCGCTTAATCGGATCTAATGCAATCCTCTTCAGTGATCTCCAATCCTGCTCCGGATCCCCCTTGAGTAGGCAGTCCCAGTTCACGGACAATAGTGCATTCTGCATTGAATTGGGATCTGCCTGCAATATGTTTGAATGGTCTTCCGTTTTCCTCAGCCGTTCAGTATGGAGTGAGTAATCCCACATTAGCGTCGTATGGTCATTCTTACCGAGCGGAGCACTTGAATGCACTTCATCTATGTAGGATGAATCCTTCGTCAAAATGAGATCTAAACAAGAAGCCCGCTGGTTTTCACGAAATCTGGTTATGCCCTTAACGTTCTGAACTAGAGACAGGGTAAGCGTGAGATCCCTTAATTTGGAACAAAAGTAAGGTTGACGCCGCCTCCACTGTCAGGTTGTTCCATTCAATTACAGGGGCGTTGAAGTCATCAACGATGAGAACCTCCTGGTGGCTAGCAGCTTCTTTCACCAGACCAATGAGAGAGTCATCTGCTCCACTTAAAAATGTTTGGTGGCCTGTAAACGGCCAGGAATTCGAGGAATTGTGAATTCGCCTTCTTGATCTTTATCCAGACGGACTCATAGTCCAGAGTTCAGTGTGCTCTCTTTCTAAAACACAAATTTCAGTTCTGACATTCAAAAGAACCCCACGTCCTTGTCTGTTTTAGCGTTCTTTGCGGAAAAAATGGTATGCTGGAATCAAAACCTCCGAATCTGCAATTTCTGTTTTTAGCCATGTTTCCGTTATGGTAACTGCGTCAGGTTATCGCTCTGAAAGTACTGCCTTGAGAGTATCAATTTTTGAGGGAATACTTTGGGCATTAGTGTAAAGAAAGTTCAATTTAGACTTATCAAACACTGTATGCAGGTGGTTGCGTAAGATTGCATGCACGGAGCTTTCGATGCTGATGGAGATTGACGGTTGTTAATCCCGACTAGGCTGTTAGTATTATCGGCTTTCTCCAGAGGAGTTACCTCGGGACATGGACGATCTCCCCGTTCAGAATTCGAAGATTGCTCTCACCGAGTTCGCATCTTCTGTGGAGTTCTACTTTAACCAATCTCAATTTCTTCCACCAAGCGGGGGAAAAATCCCGCTAAAAAAACCGTCGGGTGTGAGTATCTAAGTATTGGTTTCCTGCTTAAAAATAGCTTGACCTCAGCTTCACTCTTCAGGACAACCTTTAATGGTATTGGTTGGCGTTGTTCATCTTTTGAGTCTGTTATACGGCTCATTCGGAATGCCTTTAGAACTTCGACATTCTCCTTACCCTTACTGAGAAATTTCAGATATTATTTAAATAACTTCCTGTCCTCTTCTTATCTTGATTTCGGGGTATCGGAAGTACCTTCTGTCATGCCTTTTATGACTATGCAGTTTATACGAGTGGTACTCACCTTCCGACTGTCGTCATCGTCTGCTGCTCTAGGGTTTGTTAGGACATATTCGCTTCGAGGTTCAGCTTTTCTGTTCGTTTTGGCCTGCGAAGGTGCCCTTCTTGTTTGGCTCGTGCTCAATCTCGTCCAACTTATATTAGCACTTGGGCTTGATTGACCTTTTTTTCGGAGACCGAGAGCGCTTCTTCGTTGTCTGGGTAGCCAGTGGGTTGACCGTTTCTCCTGTCCGTGGCAGACGTCCAACTCCGTCAAGCACCCTGGCTGCCGGATCATTTCCGTGCGTAGACAATTCGGCGAGTGATTTTGCTTCGCCGAACGTTAGGTTTCCTCGCTCAAGTTCACGCATAGGCGGTTTCTCCTCACGAGGGAGAGATAGAGTAAACATGTCCAGCTCCTCCATCTCCACTCTAAGACTATTACCTACCTTCTCAAGTTTTTTAAATTTGTTCAGAAGGGTAAAATATGATTTGAAGGCTAAACCGTAATGAGTTACATCCCTTATATTTTTACGAAATGTAGATCGATTGGCAGGAGGAGATTTTAAAGAACTTCTATATCGAGTTTCTGTATTTATTAACGGAATTTGGAAACTATCGCAGCATCCCAGGATGGCGAAGAGAGGTAGGCGTTTGACTTCTACCCGGGGGGTCCACGGTTCAAATCTGGGCGCTGGTGTAACTGTTTTTCCTTGTTGCGATGATGTCGGGATTTCGAATGCAGGCACTGGCAAACATTCCTTCGCGTCTTCCAAAGCAGTATCGCACATAGTTTCAAATTTTTCTGTCATCATCTTCTCAAAACAGATCGTTGATAAATCAAATAGTAAAGTGGATTGCTTTTTGACTGTTAATAACCGATTTCAATTACTGTCATCCTGTGTCTGCGTGGTGGAGTTGATTAGACGCTGAACTTGGTGTTCGTTAATTGAGTCTTCTGAACTCGAGAGACTTTAAGCCCAATCTTGCGACTTCTGCCCTCGAAATTACGACAAGGACTTTTAATTGAAATAAAAGTAGAGTATGCAGTCGACGCCAATGGTGTGTTGGTAACGACTGATACCGACGAACTACAGGCTTTTGGTTCGAGTCCCTCTCGCGCGGCAAATTTTACAAGCTGATCTACACGTCTATGTTTGTCTCCCATAATAGATCAGACTGACGATAAACGATATTGAAGTTCCATGCAATATGCATAAAGCACTCAACTGTACGAAAAAGGTTATTGAAACGACTCAGCCGTTTGTAGAGAGCTGGAATCTGGGAGATTTGTTGACAGAAGGCGGTGACGAAGATGATGCCCGTTTTGACTTAGGTCCTGTTGCGTCTATTGAGGCTGGAATTATTGCGAAATTTAATCCAATAGCTAACATCGAAGGTCCGGCAGAGGGCTATTTGAACCGAAATCCCGAAGATAATATTTCCTACGAAGAAAGATAAATTAAAACTGCAAATAAGCCCAAACAATTTTTTTACCAAGTTACCTCCAGATTCTGTTATACACCAATTACTGCTTTTATTATGAACTTTGTGTAGTTGGAAAGCCTATTTAAATTGGTGAATGCATACCTGATCAGCAGTGACAGCAAATGGCATGTGATAATGTGCGGATGAACTGCAGTTCGATGAAGTGTTTATAACATATATGTTAGACTCCATTTGTGGACAATCTGCGCCGTTTTTAAGTGGGATTGTCTGTGTTGTCCGATCAGCTGATATTTTGGGTAATGCTTGGATAATGAAGGTTAATTAGCCCCAAAAAAATTCGCTATAAAAAACCCCAGATTCCGTCTCACCCGACTTACTGTTATTATGACTTGGTCGGTATCGTTTTGACAGGTGGTCACCCGTTGGGGACCTCTGACCACCACATGAACTATGCTAGGTTTTAAAGCTTATTCGATTGGTCTTCGCAAATTTCAGGATGAATATATACCCGATCAGCAGGGACATAGCATGTCATGCGGCGTGGCGCTAATGAATGGCGGTTAAATAAAGTGCTTATAGTCCATCTGATAGATTCCAGTGGTGGACTATCGACGACTGCTCTGAGTGCATTTGTTTGTGTTGTCTGATGAGCTGGTTTTCAGGATAAGGCTTGGCTGATATAGGTTAATAAGCCTGAAACTATTCTGTATCAAGTTAACTCAAATGCTGACTTACAGCTTTACTGCTATAATGACTTGACCGCCAAATTAATGTTTTTTAGTTATGAAGCCTATTCGATCCGTGGTCCCACATTTCTGAGTGAATTTATAACTGATCAGCAGTGACATAGAATAGAAGTGTGGCGGGGCGATGATAACATTGCGGTTTAATGGAGTACTTATTTCCAATCTGATAGACTCCAGAGGTGGACCAACTGCGCCGTCTGAAAGGATGTTTTTTGTTTGCGTTGTCCGATCAGCTGATTTTCAGAATCATGCTTGGCTTATGAAGGTTAATAAGCCCGCAAAAAACTATCTATAAAGAAACCCCAGATTCCGTCTCACCCGACTTACTGTTATTATGACTTGGTCGGTATCGTTTTGACAGGCGGTCACCCATTGGTGACCTATGACCACCACATGACCTTTGTTTAGTTCGGAAGCCTATTCGATCGGTGTTTGCACAATTCTGAGTGAATATGTAGCCGAGCAGCAGGGACAGAAAATGTCAGTTGGCGTGGCTCTGATAAACTTTGATTAACATGAGTTCTAATAACAGATCTGGTTGATTGCAATGGTGGTAAAACTGCAACTTTGCTGTGTGCGTTTTGTTTTTTTGTCCGATCATCAGGTTTTAGGGTTATGCTAGCTGATGAAGGTTTATGAGCCCGACACAGTTCTGTATCAAGTCAACCCAGATGATGTTTTTCTGCTATTACTGCTTTAATGATTTGGCTGACACCGGTCTGGCAGTCTGTCACCCGTTGGGGACCTCTGACCACCACTTGATTTTTGTTTAGTCAGGAAGCCAATTTGATCAGTGTTCCCACATTTTCGAGGCAATATATACACGATCAGCACATAGTTTCATTTTTTTCTCTCGCCATTTTTTCACAACAGACCTTTAATGAATCAAATAATAAAGTTGATTGCCTTTTGACTGTTAATAACCGAATTTGATTACTGTCATCCTGTGTCTTCGTGGAGGAGTTTATCGGACGCTCAACGTGGTGTTCGTAAATTGAGCCTACTGCACTCAAAATACTTTTAGCCCTTTATCGGGGGGTGATTTCGTCACATCAATCTTGCGATTTCTGCCCTCGAAAATACGACTAGGTGTTTTAAACCAAATTTAAATTTTTTTACAGTCGACGCTGATGGTGTAGTGGTAACGACTGATACCAACGAACTACAGGCTTTTGGTTCGAGTCCCTCTCGCGCGGCAAATTTTACAAGCTGATCTACACTTTATTTTTGTCTACCATAATAGACTGACGATAAAAGATATTAAAGCTCAATGCAATATGCATAAAGCGTTCAACTGTATGCAAGAGGTTATTGAAACGACTCAGCCGTTTGTAGAGAGCTGGAATCCGGGAGTATTGTTGACAGAAGACAGTGACGGAGATGATGCCCGTTGTGGCTAATGTCCTGTCGTGTCTTCTGAGGCTGGAGTTATTGTGGAAGAAAATTCAATAGCTAATAACAAAAGTCCGCCAGAGGGCTAGGTGAACCAAAATCCCGAAAATAATATTTCCCACGAAGAATGAAACATTTAAACCGCAATTTGAAGTTCGCGACCTGTTCAGGTATATTTGCCTTACTGTTTAGCGACATCAGTTGGGCGATAGTCCAATGTCATTGAAAACGCTGCTTTCCAAATCACCAAGGGCTGTGTTAACATGGCAAATAAAGATAACCTCTATGAGGAAATTCAAGTCCTGCCTGTAAAGGTACGCTCCATCATGCAGGCAAAATCGACATTAAACAGTCCCATCACCCAGAACATTTGGTAATCGTCTCTGAACATGCTCTCATCCTGCTAGACGCATGAGGCAATCCACCATATACGCGTTCCACCCACATGCTTTGGTGTACCTCATTCTATCATTGATACCGTACTTCGTTAAGCATATCCACACTGATAATTTCGACCAAGTCATCAGCAGCTTTTATCCCAACAATATCATCAACACTCCTCCGACGGTCTCCAACGTCATGCCTGAGACGTTAGGGCCAACTTGTCCACAAACGCCAGAACCTGACGATGCAAGCTGCGTTTCGGCTACTCCAAGCTGCTGTTTCAATTAAAATGCCGTCTCACTGCACGATTCGAAAACGTCACGCACAATTTTCCTGACTGTCTCCTGCCTTCTTGCAAAATATGCCATCTCTATGACTTCCAGGCCAAGCGAATGGTCCTCACGTCTGAAAATCTATGGCTTCGCCCAGAAAAAGTCACCGAATTCTTACATATTTCCTAAAACTAGTATATTGTGCTCTTTATGCTTTATTCCTTCATCTTTATTCCTTTATCTTTATTTAAAAACTGTTCACCGTTTATTGCTGGCAAACAAGGTTAAGGGAGTAAGCAAGTGCAACAACAACACTACAGAGAAATGTGTTGCAAAGGGCAGTTACGTTGTAATGCTTTTTTTTGATATTGGGACGGCGACCGTCGGTGCCTCCGTGAGTCGTTTTTGCAATCTGCTGTTCCCTAAAAACCTGAGACACAAAGTGACGCAATACTTGAAACGCGAGTAATAAGGTTATTTTCCTTCCGTAAGCCATTTCTTTTTTTCTACCATTTAGTCAGCACCCAAAATTCGTGAACGTTTTGTTGAATGTAGAAAACTAGTTAAAGCTCTCTTAAACATTGGAAAGTTTTGCTGGGTTTTAATACGTTTGTGCAGCTTATTCAAGATTGATATGGCATTTACTGAAAATAATTGCCGCTACGCAACGGTACGTGCCATAGGAAGAAATAAAAATACGTCGCGATGACTGGCGCATCGAGAGTGCTCAAGCTGCCTAATCGTACTAAAAGGATAAAAGGTTTGACCATTCAAATTTTAAACAGAAAAAATAGAACCTTCTGCAATCGACGAAGCCATAGGGGATCCAGGTTTATAAGTTCGCACATTTGTTAGTAGGTTAAGTTACGGTGTTCTGTAGTGCAAAATCTTCTAGTGAAGTAGTGCTTCACCTAGTGTAGTTTATTCCGTTCACTAGTGCGCAGAAGACTGAATAGGGGCGAGCAGTATTCAAGACTAGGTCTAACGTACACATTATAAATGCTAGACCTAAACTTGCTATTCTTAGAATGTCTAAGAATAAATCCGGTGGTTTGGTGTGCTTTCGAGACAATCAGGGCACAGTGCTCTGAAAAATTGAGACTGTTAGAGCAAGATATGCCAAAATCCTTGATAACTCTTGGGACCTTTAGTTCGTGGCCGTCAATGCTTAAGTTTGGTTGCTGGTCGTCGCCAACAACCATAACGGAACATTTGTGCCATGAAAGGGTGAGGCGCCATGTGCAACACCACTTGACGAAGGCCTGAAGATCCTTTTTTATGAGCTTGAGCATGATGTTTCTATCTGCCGGTTTATATCGATAAGCGACTTTTAAATCATCAGGGTACATACTGAAAATAATATGAAACGTCGTTGACAAACAGGCCTAATAGAAGCGGACCCAGTACACTACCCTGTATAATTACACTCTTCACCTGCGTGGGGTTGGAGATAACGTTAGACATTTGTACTCGTTTTGTGCGAGCATCAAAATAGTCAGATATGCATTTCAGGGGCTTGCTTCCTATTCCAAGGAGGCCAGCTGCAGAAGGAGGGGGCTATGATCGACCCGATCAAAGGCCTTTGTAAAATCAAAAAAGACGCTATAAGTTGCAAAACCGCTGTCTCTAGATTACAGCACATAATCAAATAAAGAGATCAGGCAGGTGTCACAAGATCGTTTCTAAGGAAAGCCATGTTAAGCTATATTAAGCAGATTGATCTCTGTCGTGAGATCCAGAGGGGACTCCGCCTCAGAAATGCGAACAAAGGGTGGAGTTCCCAAGGGCGTGCAGATAGTATCCCACCGCGAAAATCGGAAGACCTAACAAACAGATGGCCCTGGCATGTCAGTATTATATGTTTGTGTTAATAATTTCAAATAGTGAAACAGTCTTTTCAATGGGAAAACAGTCCATCACTCAGCATATTTGAAGGAAAACAGGCTTGCACTTTTGAAATCTGTATTTCTTCAATCGAAATCTCATATGATTAAGACAGTTTTCTCAAGTTTTCTGTTAGGAAAATATAGACAATCACATTGTGCAGTGGTGTTTCGAGTCTAATTTCTCAAATAGTTCCCCTTGTGCTGCAGCATGCGTACGTCAATTAGGTGTGTGAAAGTTCCACATATCGGGGCATAACAATCACCTCGCCTTGGTCATTCCAGGGGTCCACCACCCGACTAGAGACAAAAAAAACTTTTTTACATCTAATCGTCCTTGGGAAAAATAGAGTTTTAAGGGATGTTCCTGGAAATTAGTTGCAGTGGCGAGTTGGACACACTTATCACACCTGAGAACGCAGTCCAAGCCGTGTTCAATGCGTAAGGTTTGCATTCAATCTCCGCGAAACTACCTATAACTCACGGGATAGAGATTAAGATTATTTAGGCGGATGTCATAAGGCAGTGAATCTTTGCCTCGTACTTATGTTGTGGCCAGCTGCTGCACCTTTTCAAGTACATGCTAAATCATTTTTTTCATTCACGATCTCCACGTTTGAATTGCGTATTCAAGATGCAATCTTATTAAGGTGCCGAAGCTTTTCGAGCAATAGTCCTCGGCAAAAGCCGTGAAAGCCTGCTATCTGGCATTTAAAATTGACGTTGCAGTTTAAGACGCCTTATAAACTTGTGATAAAGGTTTGAGGTTGTCTGTCATCCACATGCTGAAAGCTTTCTTTTTTTCTGTTTCTTGGATTGAGTTTCCATTCAGATGGTGGATTCACGCACGAGGAACCGCATTGCAATTTTCCAGGCACAACAGAGGGCCTTTGTTCGAATTGAAGGACAGAAGCCATATATGCAACCATTCGTTCAATCGAAAAATATTGTCCTAGAAGTTACCTTCGTCGGCAGCACACTTGATGGGCTCCCATAATTTTACGTCATTTGCAAACATGGCTCACGAACAGTTCAACTCCTGTGCACAATCATAAAAGTAGACGAATCACAGTGTGGGTCGGAGTACTGAACGTGGAGGGACTCGGCTCTCGATGACTATCGGCCTTGATTATTGTCGTCCTACGCCCACCAATTGGGAACGAGCAGCGATGACATTATCAATCCGCCGAAGAAGTCTGTTTTCGATCCCCATCAGTCTCAACAAGAGCATGAGACGTCTGTGAAGAACACTGTTGAAGGCTTTCCAATAATTAATGCATGTTGCATGAGATGCTTATTTTGCATCAATTTGTGTTGTTCAGCCTTGCACTGTGTAGAGCAAGTTTTTACCAAATCCATATTTGACAAAATATTATGCATTGCACAATAAATCACCATCTGCTTTTTGATGTTCAATTTCATTGCTATGCAGCATATTGAGGTAAGACTCATGGGCATGTAGTTGTTCGCAAATGCAGAACAACCACTTTTGTAATGTGGGTTAATATTCGAAGCTTTGCACACCGGTTGACGGACTCCAGTAACAAACAATTTTTGGCACATCATGGAAAGCGGTATAGCCAGCTATCTAGCATGTTCCTTGAGCAAATGTTCAGGAATCTCATCTGGACACGCAGACTTAAATTAACTCAAGCTTTATTATTTGAGGACTATCGTCTCTTCTCCAAAAATTATCTCCTCAATATTTGGTGCTCCCACGACCTTGTCAACAGTGTCGACGAAAACAGGTTCTATGTTACAAACCGACTAAAAGCACTCACATTAATGCTCTGCTGTGTCTTTACAGTTTAATTTTTAAGAACATCGTCATTTTGAACAACATGAATCGGTTAATTGCTGCATGCGCTTTTCTTGAAATAACTTCATAGCAACTTTGGATATTTGCCTGTTCTACAAATCAAATCTCTTTCAAAGTTCTTTTGCCTTTAAAAAACCATTTTTCTAACTTGTGCATTGGATTTTTTTCTGTTTAAAAGCCTGTTTGTAGCCTGTGCTGCACAAATTCTTCCAAAGCTCTCCTTTTTATTGATCTCTCTTTTGAGATCTATTTTTAGCCATTGAGGTGGGCTAGACCTTTTTGGCGCTGAAAGTGGACAATGTCTGTACAGTTGATGAGTCAATCGCTCCTTTACTTTATTACAGTCCCCAGAAACACCACTAGAGAAAAGAAGACCATCGTCCCTTTTTAATGCATTAACTCTCATTTGAAAGAAGTCTTCTCGCCACATATTTGGCCTTGTTAAGTCTACTGTAGAGGGTAATGCACATAGACCGATATCCACCACTAGTACACCGTGACTAAATAGACCTAGTGGAATTAGGCAGCATACTTCGGGTAAACTGTCCAGACGCTTGGTGAAGACTTTGTCTTAACAACAAGAATGTTTCCCAAGCTTGTTCTGGCTGAAATGAGAACGTGTTGGGTAAAATTTGCGTCAGCTGTCGTTTTTATAAGTTTGTGATCCAAGGCCTTGTAAGAAAAATTTGCCCGTTCATCGTTCCACCGTATTCCTGGCGCATTGCAGGCACACATAGGTACAAGATCGGGTCGAAAACCTATCTCCTTTATACACACTTATTTCTTTTGAGGCAAATTAGGAATCACTTCCGACTGACGCTTGACCGTGAGCCCAGCTTCACCCAATTATAAATTGTGCTCTCTCACGTGGACAATCGAGAAATGCTACCATTTCGGCAGTTCTGCTTTAGATATTTGCGCTAAAATTGAACGTGCAAAATTGATTTCTTGAGCTGCTTTAATTTTTTTTTTGTGTCGCAATTCATCAGAAGACGAGGTCAAAGTGGAATTTCTTGCTCCAGTCATTTATAATGAGGAGTTTTATATTTCAGGTCCAATGGGCCTCATCAATGAAACGAAAATTCGAAAACACAAACTACTACAAATAAATAGTTTCACAAACAGTATCCGTAGTCTAGAGATACAGGACGACTATTAATATTTAGAAACGAATTCATTGAACTGAAGTCGCAGCCTACAACCAAAGCAAATTAACAGAGACTGAACAAAACCACCATTGACTAGGACTACAAGGATTCTTCAAGACCAGCATTTTTTTAGGCCGTCGAAGTTCTAAAAATGGCTGAATCGTTTGAGTATATCCTGCCTATTGTTTATGCCTATTTGAAGTTGCTTTTAAGCAATTATGTGCATTTTTACTAAGTTGGCTTCATATATTTTCAAATGTTTGCTTACCGTTGGAATATTTCGGTATTTTAATATTTGTCAACACACTAACTCGCAGTCTCATGGCATTTGAAACATTTTGAATTGTGTCTTTCCGTTTGAAAACTGAAATGAAAGAAGTAAATATGGCCCTCGATTATTTTACAAACCCATCATGGGGGCTGTGAATTAAACCGAGTAAGCCTCAGTAGGAAATCGAACGGCTAACCGACGAAGCTATAAAAGTATACAAAAGTAAGGAT
>JAYGXS010000006.1:33130566-33143825 GCA_036362985.1 Ligula intestinalis
ATCCTTACTTTTGTATACTTTTATAGCTTCGTCGGTTAGCCGTTCGACTTCCTACTGAGGCTTACTCGGTTTAATTCACAGCCCCCATGATGGGTTTGTAAAATAATCGAGGGCCATATTTACTTCTTTCATTTTAGTTTTCAAACGGAAAGACACAATTCAAAATGTTTCAAATGCCATGAGACTGCGAGTTAGTGTGTTGACAAATATTAAAATACCGAAATATTCCAACGGTAAGCAAACATTTGAAAATATATGAAGCCAACTTAGTAAAAATGCACATAATTGCTTAAAAGCAACTTCAAATAGGCATAAACAATATGCAGGATGTACTCAAACGATTCAACCATTTGTAGAACTTTGACGTCCTAAACAAGTGCTGGTCTTTAAGAATGCTTGAAGTCCTAGTCATTGGTGGGTTTTTGTCAGTCTCTGTTAACTTACTTTGGTTGTAGGCTGCCAATTTAGTTCAATGAATTCGTTTTTAAACATTAATACTCGTCTTATATCTGTAGACTACGGATACTGTTTTTGAAACCAAGTATTTGTAGCTGTTCGTGTTTTCGAATTTTCGGTTTATTGATGAGGCCCATTGGATCTTAAATATAAAACTTATCATTATAAAATATCTGGAGCAAAAAAATTCCACGTTTTCCTCGTCTTCTGGTAAACTGTGACACAAAAACATATTTAACCAGTTACAGATAGCAATTTTGCACGTTCAATTGAAGCGCAAATATCTAAAACAGAACTGCCGAAATGGTAGCATTTCTCGATTTTCCACGTAAGAGAGCACAATTTATAATTGGGTACAGCTGGGCTCACGGGCCAGAGTCAGTCGGAGTTGATTCCACATTTGCCTTTTAAAAAAATAAGTGTGCATAAAGGAGCTAGGTTGTCAACCCGATCTTCTACCCATGCGTGTCTGCAATGCGCCAGGCATAAGGCGGAACAATTTACGGGCAATTTGTTCTTACAACGCCTTGGATCACAATTTTCTAAAAATGACAGCTAATGCACATTTTACCCAACACATTCTCATTCCAGCTACATCAAGCAAGGGAAACATTATAGTTGTTATAACAAAGTCTTCACCAAGCATGTGGACAGTTTACCCGAAGTAAGCTGCCTACCTGCACTAAGTGTATTTTGTCACGCTGTACTTGTGGTGTATTTTGGTCAATCGACAATACCCTCTACGGTAGACTTAAGAAGGCCGAATATGTTGCGAGAAGACTTCTCTCAAATGAGAGTAAATGCTTTAAAAAATGGACGACGCTCTTCTTTTCTCTAGTGGTGTTTATAGGGACTGGAATAAAGTTAAGGAGCGATTGCTTCATCAACTGTACAGTCATTGTCCACTTTAAGCGCCAACAATTTCCAGCCCACCTCCATGGCTAAAAAGAGATCTCACAATAGAGATCAATAACAACAAGAGTTTTGGAAGAATTTGTGCAGCACGAGCTGCAAACAGGCTTTAAAACAGAAAAAAATCCAAGGCACAAGTTAAAAAATGGTTTTCAAAAGACAATGGGACTTTGAAAGAGATTCGATTTGTAGAACAGGCAAATATCCAAAGTTGCTAAACAGTTATTTCAAGAAAAGCACATGCAGCAATTAACCGATTCGTGTTGTGCAAAATGACGATGTTCTCAAAAAATTATACCGTAAAGACAAAGCTGAGCATTTATGTGAGTGCTTTTAGTCGGTTTGCACCATAGAACCTGTATTCGTCGACACTGTTGATAAGGTCATTGAAGCACCAAATATTGAGGAGATAATTTTTTGGAGAAGAGACGATAGTCCCCTAATAATTAAGCTTGACTGACTTTTAATCTGCGGGTCCAGATGAGATTCGTGAAAA
This sequence comes from Ligula intestinalis, assembly GCA_036362985.1. Classification (NCBI taxonomy): domain Eukaryota; kingdom Metazoa; phylum Platyhelminthes; class Cestoda; order Diphyllobothriidea; family Diphyllobothriidae; genus Ligula; species Ligula intestinalis. The sequence goes on from JAYGXS010000006.1 coordinate 33,132,431, forward strand.
TTTGCTCAAGGAACATGCAAGAGAGCTGGCTATACCACTTTCCATGATTTGCCAAAAAATGTTTGTTACTGGAGTAGGTCAACCGGATTGCAAAGCTGTAAATACTAAACCACAGAACAAAAGTGGTTGTTCTGCATTTGTGAAAAAACTACATACCCGTATGTCTTACCTCCATATGCTGCATAGCAATGAAATTGAACATCAATAAGCAGGTAGTGATTCATTATGCAACGCATACTATTTTGTCAAACACGGATTTGATTTCGTAGGTGTTAGGTCATCTGGCAAATACTTGCTCTACACAAAGCAAAGCTGAACAACATCAATTGATGCAAAAGAAGCCGTACATGCACCATGTATTATTTATCGGGAAGCCTTTAAAAGTGTTCTTCACAGACGTATCCTGTACTTGTTGAGATTTTTGGGTATCGAAAACGAACTTCTTAGGCGGATTGAATATTTCCTCGCTGGTAGTTTCCAATTGGCGGGCGAAGGACGACAACAATCAAGGCCGATAGTCATCGAGAGCCGTGTCCCTTGAAGTTAAGTACTCGAACCCACACTGTTTCTCTTCTTGTAACTGCTGATCGGGTATATATTCACTCAGAAATGTGCGAAAACCGATCGAATATGCCGTTGTACTTAACAAAGTGCATGTGGTGTACAGAGGTCCCCAACGGATGACTGCCCACCAGGGCAAGCACTGCCAAGTCATAATTGCAGTTGTTGGGATATGAACGCATTTGGGAAAAACTTTAAAGAAAACGGTTTCGGGCTTATTAGCCTTCCTAAGCCAAGCACAACCTTGCACACCAGCTTGTTGGACAACACAAACAAACGCACTTACAGACGGCACAGTTGGTCCACCACTGGAGTCTATCAGATGGGTCATAATCGATTAATCGAACAGCAGTTCATCAGCACCTCGCCACCTGCAATTTGCTGTCACTTCTGATCGGGTGTATATTCACTAAAAAATGTGCGAACACCGATCGAATAGGCTTCGGAACTAAACAAAAGTCATGTGGTGGTCAGAGGTCCCCAACGGGTGACCACCGTTGGCGCAGTTGGTCCACCACTGGTGTCGATCTGATGGGCCATAAGCACTTTATCGAACCACTGTTTATCAGCGCCTTGCCACCTGTCATTTGCTGTCACTATTGATCGGGTATAAATTCACTTAGGAATGTGCGAACACCGATCGAATATTCTTCCAAAATAAACAAAGGGCATATGGTGGTGAGAGGTCCCCAACGAGTGACCACCTGCCAGGCCGATTCCGGCCAAGTCATAATAGCATCAAGGAAGGTATGACAGCGTCTGCGGATTATTTAATACAGATAGGTTTCCGGCTTATTAGCCTTCATCAGCCAAGCATAAACCTGCACACAAGCTGCTTGGACAACACAAAAAAACGCACTCACAGGCGGCGCGGTTTGTACACCAGTGGTGTCTATCAGATGGGTCATAAGCACTTCATTAATAATAAGGTTTATTTGTAAAGCACATCTTTGGCACCGTCAAAAAACCGCGGCTCATCAGCACCTCGCCACCTGCCATTTGCTGTCACTGCTGATCGGGAACATATTTACTCTGAAATATGCAAGCACCGATTGAATAGGCTTTCAAACAAAACAAGCTTCATGTGGTGGTCAGAGGTCCCCAACGGATGACCGCCCGCCAGGCCGCTTCCGGCGAAGTCATGATAGCAGTAAGGAGGGTATGTCAGCATTTAGGGGTCTCTTGATACATAACTGTTTTGGGCTTATTAGCCTTCATTAGCCAAGCATAACCCTGAACACTGGCTGGTCGGACAACAAAAGCAAACGCACTCACATACGGCGCTGTTTGCCTACCACTGGTGTCTATCAGATGGGTCAGAAACACTTTATCGAACCGCATTTCATCAGCGCATCACCAAGTGCAATTTGCTGTCACTGCTGATTGTGTATATTTTCACTCAGGAATGTGTGAAAACCCATCGAATAGGCTTCTGAAGTAAACAAAGTTCATGTGGTGGTCAGTGTTCCCCAACGGGTGACTGCCTTCCAGGTCGATTTCGGCCATGTAATAATAGCAGTTAGGGTGGTCGGACAACAAAAAGGCTACTCAGCACGTAACCATTCTCTATCAAGTTTTCTCGGACGCTGTCATACACCCCTTTACTGATATTTACATAATATAAACACGCATTTCATAAATATTTAGCCAAGTGTCGATAAAAAATGTAACGAATAATTATTGACCTGCTCTTAACTAATATAAATATAGCCATTTTTCACATTCGCATTTTCAGATAAGATAAATTTGTTTGCGCCAAACAACCCGGAAGTAACGATTGTGGTATGTTTTCCTTAACTCGTTTGCCAGCAGATAGCCGATGGAGCTCACTTCGCTCAAAATCCTTCCCTTAATGTTGCGAAACTCTTTTTGCGTACGGTAAAAGCGCAGAGGTTACCGCAACACCCCATACGTCACAATGCTTCAGGATACCCCAAAGCTGACGCTTAGTTGATCGCCGATAGCTTCAATGCGTTCCTATCCAAAATGTTTAGTGAAAGCTCGTTCGCTGCACCTGCGGCTATCCAGGCTTGGACAGGTGCCATACTCGAAACCATAAGTTTTACTCTCTGGAATGTGACTGTAGCCATTCGTCGTTATCGTCAATCCTATAGTCCATGACCAGATGGCGTCCCAGTTAGGCTTCTAAAAGCTGAAGCGAATGATATCTCTCCGTCTATTCTCTGTAAGGTATTTCATATTGCTCTTGAGAGCGAAACCTTTCCTTCGTTGTGGAATAAATCACACATAATGCCTATTTGCAAGCATGGCCGATCGACTGCATTCAACAAATTGAGGCCACTTCCCGCAGCCTCGAAGACCTTGGAGACCTTAGTCAAGGAAACGATGATGCGTCACTTGACAAAGAACAATCTGCTCAATGCAGATCAACATGGTTTTCTTGAGAAACGATCTGGCGACACCTGTCAGCTCTCTTTCTTTGATTATGTGCTGCAATCTAGAGACGGCGGTTCTGCCACTTATATCGTCTATTTTAATTTTATTAAGGCCTTTGATCGAGTCGATCATAACCTCCTCCTTTTAAAACTGTCCTTCTTTGGCAAAGGTAGCAAGCCTCTGAATTTCATATCTTCCTATTTGGATGCTGGCACACAACGAGTAAAAATTTCCAATATTATCTTCAACACCACGCATGTGTTGAGTGGAGTTATACAGGCTGGTGAACTGGTTCCGCTCCTATTTGTCAACGACGTTTTATTTTTTTTTATTATGGCAGACCCTTAATGTACCCTGATGATTTAAAAGTCGCTTATCTATATAAACCGGCAGATCGCAACATCGTGGTGGAGCTGATAAAAAGGATCTTCAGGCCTTCGTCAAGTGGTGTTGCACATGGCGCCTCACCCTTTCATGGCACAAATGTTCCGTTATGGTTGTTGGCGACGATAATCAACCGGAATGAACCATTAATGGCCACGAACTACATGTTCCAGGTGTTATCAAGGATTTAGGCATATCTTCTGTAATAGTTTTAACTTGTCAGAGCACTGCGCCCCAATAGTCTCGAAAGCACGCCGAACCACCGTATTATCCTTAGAAATTTTAAGACTATCAAGGTTAGAACTAGCCTCCATAATATGTACATTAGACATATTCTTTAATACTGCTCGCACCTTTTCAGTTTTCTGCGCACTAGTGAACGGAAGAAAATCGAATCAGTGCAAGCTTTCTTCACTAGAAGTGTTTTCAATACAGAATACCGTAGCTTAACCAACCAACAAAGGTGCGAACTTAAAAAAGCTGGACCCCTTATGGCTTCGTCGATTGCAGAAGGGTCTATTTTTTATTATTTAAACTTTTTGCATGGTCAAACATTTAATCCTCTTAGTACAAAATGGCAGCTTGAGCACTCTCGGAGCGCAAGTCATCGCGACGTATTTTTTTTCTTCCTATGGAAAGTACAGTATAGTACCGGCAATGTTTTTCACTAAATGTCATAGCAATCTGGAATAAGCTGCCCAAAAGTACTCAACCCAGCAAATGTACCCTACGTTTAAGGGATCTTTAACTAGTTTTCTACATGCAGGACAACTGTCACGAATTTTGGGTGCTGACTCAGTGGAATCTCCCTTTCACTCTGATGGCGTTCATGGACTTTGAACCCCACCAGGCTTCATGCTGAAGATAATGCTGCTGAAGCAGCAGCCCGCAGTCTGCTAACCCTTTATCCGATAGCGCGCAACTTTTGCCGACAACCATTGAAGGAAGAATGAGAACACTGTGTTCTTGTGCCAAACCCTCTCCGTCTGGAATGAATGTCCTTAAACGATATGAAACATTTCTCCTGCTGATGAGTCAAGTCAGCTTACAAGTGAACATTTATTTCGTTTTTATCATACCTTTGAAGGCAGGTTTTTTCACTTTAAGTAAACTCCCTATCTCGCCCAGTATTGACAACTAAAAAACCTGAAACAAAACCAATACTGGCTGCAACATAGGGAGTTTGTTATAGTTTTTTTCCGGTCTTCGAGGTGTTGGAAGGCGCCCAAGAGATGCATTACTGACTGTTTACAATTGCCTGTAAACTGGCATAAAAAACATATGATTATAATTAATAGTAAGCTTTAGCTTTACACTTTATTCTCGCCTTCATTTTCATACCGAACAAACTTTAGTATTAATTGAGTACAAGTGGTTACTTTTGATGGATTTTCAAAGGAAGAGTGAAATGCTTGCTGATCATCACATGCTTTGCTTTACCAGCAACTCATGACAAGCAATGGCTGTTGAATTTTATAAGAGGGCAAATTACAGTAGGTTACAAATGAAAGTATTTTAGCAAATCGGGCGGAAAGCACCACGTCACCTGTCTGGTTTTGCCAGAACCGTAGTCTCCGGTTGGGCCAAGCCAATGTTTCTAGCTCCTTTTAGATTCAGTTCAAGTTCAATGTCAAGCGCTGGTTTCAAAATGTCAGCAATGTCATCAGTCTTATATAAATCGCTTTATATAAAAAAGATACCACTATTAGTTTTTTCCTTTTCTTATATAAATCATCCGTATGTATTAGTACTTGCGCCAGAAAAATTTGCTTCCATTCCTTTTCTTGGTTTGGTCTCTTCTCGCTTACCTACCATTCTGTTAGCAATCTGTCTTGCTTGCAGTAAGTTATATAAGCTTAAACAGTTAGTTTATTCTGAATTCCAGACTGTTTTTCGTGATTTATCTACTTTTTCCTTCAAAAAATATGAAAGCGACACATTTATTTAGGAGAAGGCCTCAGAATTCCAGACCCAAGTGGTGTCTGCGAAAGGCAAATATCAATAATGATATCAGTCTTCAAACTTACATCATTATCCAGCCTGATCTGATTGCCGAGCAAATAGATTTGTCTGCGATTAAATATTGCAGCGAGTTCATGTTGACATTTAGTCAGTTATCTCAATTCTTTGGGTCCTTATTTGATGGGAATATATCTGCAGTTTCCTCTTAGGAATGCAAGCGTTAAGATAGTATCGGTAATTTGGTCGCAAACGAGACGCATGATAGACACCAATGGTCGCACAATTATATTCTGAAAAACGTTCCAAAATCGATTCGGACAATGGACGTTGGAATGCATTTCCTCTACTACTGTGGATTTTACTATAAATAGCAGAAGCTATTAAACGTTAATCTCGCAGTAAAACCCACCCACTTAAGCCAAGCTATGTTCACCTATTGAAATAGGCGCCATTTTTAAACAACAGGAGCTTGTTTCCAAATATCTGTGAAATATAATGTATTTCCTCTGTCATGATCTCACTCCAATGGAGCAAAGAATACGATCAAGTTGTTCTAATAACATAGTCAATTCACCTCAACTCGCTTTAGTACCTGGTCGTTGCCCTAGAAAGCCTAGCGAGCCATGCGCTTTTATTCCTGGCCAACTTAGGGTTCTGCTCCCCGCTACAGCAATTGTCTCATCCCCCTCAGCACATCAAACATTCCCTTCTACTTCTTCCAAATTAGATGCTTCCACAGTTGTCATTGCTAGAAATTCTGGTAGCCATCGTAGAAATTATGTCAAACCCTATACGTCAGGAAGACCAACAGCTTCGAAACTCGATCAAAGTCCTTCTATACCTTCTACGAAATCACCCAATTTAGGTCGTCGAAAGGGTGGGATCCGAAACTCAAACGCAAGCATGCATCCTTCATAAACAATAACTAAGCTTATACAGCAGGAAGCTTACAAGCATATAGGTTACCCTACTTCTCACAAGTATTATACTGGGCCAGGCTTTCCACCACTTAATCCTCATAGTTAACTTACCCCGTCCACCAGTCACACTGTTTCGTCTTGGTTTTCCCAATATCCCGGTAACTATCAGCAAGCTCGCCACGGCACTAATCCATATGGCCCATCGATCTCACAGACCTATATACCTGCAGCTATCAGCTATCACCCTCAGCTTTCTTATCTTAATTGTCCTGCTCCAGTCGATGGCTTTTCTCCAAAATTCCAACCACATTACCCACCTCCAAATTTGTATTACTTAATAAAGATAACACTAGTTCGATTACTCAAGCTACCCTAGACATTAGTCTGTGTAATACAAGGTCATTTTTTAAAATAAGATGGCTCAACTCAGAGCTGAGTTGAGCTGAAGCCAGATGCATAACATATTCGTGGACCCATTCACTTATTTCTGATGCTTAACTCATAATAGACGAGTATGATTTTTACGGTCAAGACTGCCATAATAAGCGTGGTGGTGGTTGTATTCTCTATACTAAAGCTATTTTTAAGCATTTTTCGTTCGACCTAGATACTGAATCATTCTCGGGAAATTACTGCTTGGTATCCATTATCCTGTATCCCCGTCAGGAGGCGATTATTGGATGCATTTATAGTCCCCATAACTCATCGTCGGATGCAGATGAAACGCTTTGCAAAATATTAAGGCTGATTTCGGAGTCCGCCTTTGATGCTTAAGTTATCGCTGGGGATTTCAACTTTCCCGAAATTGATTGGTAATTGATCTGTTGTCCATCCAGATTTCAGCCCTTCCTAGATATTAGCAATTTTTCAAACTGGTCTCATTTGGTCTGTTCCCCAACAAGGGATCAGCATATTTTTGATGTAATTTGCACGAATGACATTTCCCTCCTTTTCATTTACTAGAATAAGTACCTCTTCCCAAGTAACTATACTTTGATCCATTTATGCCTTCCGCTTCCTTCTACGAAACAAAGGCTAGCATCAGTCGTACCTACCGTGCGTTTGATCTGGCTGATATAAATTTAATAAACAAATTAATGGGCTCATTAGACTGGCAGGAGCTTCCCTCCACGAACAGTGTAACAATTGTCTGTGACTTAATGACGACATTTTCAAATAGCATTTTGGAATTTGTTCCGATCAAAAATGTTAAGCCATATTCTTCGGAACCCACCGTTCCTCATTTTCTTTTGTCTATACTAAATAAATTTCACATGTAGTTGAAAGAACAGTCCACTAGTTCATTATCTGTGCACCTTAAAATCGAAGAGATTTTCGAATTAGAGTTTAAGATTCGCATTGCACGTGACAAACCGAGGGAATCTTGCGCACTCAGCGAGGTAAACTCTACAATTCGATTGCCAAAATGTTCCGTCATCAGTTCTCCGCTAAACTTGGTCACATAATCCCCTTTCTACTGAATGAAAATAAAAATAATATGCTAGATGAGTCTGAGAAGGCTGAACTGTTCAAAGCTTTCTTTGCAAAGCACCTTATGACGGAATCTGAAACGGTCCTGTCGTTTCAGCTATGCTTTGTCAATTTTGCCAGTTCCATCAATTTATCCACATAAAAAATTTGTAAGCACATTATCCATCTAAAAAACTGGCACACCTGGGGAACGGACGGCCTTTTAAATTTACTTTTCAAGAGAACATTGAACTTGATCCGATTGCAAATATATGTATTCTCATATTATATTTTCAGCGGTTTCTCTCCTGACTCATGAAATACATCTATTATTCTCCCAGTCTGCACGTCAGGATCTCGTTCAGACTTTAATAACTACGGAGCTGTTTATCAAACCCGGCCCTAGCCAAACGTCTGGAAAAGATTATTATTATCACATTGTCGATTTTTGTCCAAAAAATAAACTATTAAGTGCATCACAGCATGGATGTCGACCTGGTAGATCATGCAAAAACTGCCACTTGGCATTCCTTAAACTTGTAACTGAACTTCGTAATGAACAGCAATCAGACATTGTGGTTTCCTTTAACCTTAGTATAGCTTTTGACAAGGGGCCTCATAGGAACCCTGGCGCACAAAAACTTTTAATTAACCTGGCGGTAAAAGTCAATCATGTTCAGAACTTAACAGGTAATGTGTAGGGATGTCTTAATTTGAGGTATACAGCTCTATATAATCCCCCATGTTTTGTTACCTTCATAGTAGGTGCTTACAAAAGAGTCGTGAGAGTATACAGGTAAATGTTGATTTTGTTCGTGTCAAGGTAAAATAATTACGTCTATGAAGTACGCAACATTGGGGTTTTATTTGAAATATAAAGATCAAAAACAGAAATAAGAGCACATAAAGCGATGTTCTTGCCTAGGTCGATAATTTTTTTTGTTTTGCTTGCAATGGTATTTTCTGAAACAAAGTATTTGGACTGCTAACGTTCGTAGATGGAACTTGAATGAGTCAAGACTAGGAAAGAATATTTAACATAAATCAGCCTTTTGAGAGGAATTATATTTGGCTGCAGGTAATGATTAACATTGGTTTTATAATTCCATTGCATTATGCCTCATCCCATGTTCGTCCTCTTTCAGGACAACACATTATCGGTCAGAACATGATCAAGTATACGACAAGAATTCTACGCAATCCCCGAAAAAAAAAGCACAATGTGCCTGGTGCTCGACTTCGTTCGACCGATTGTCCATTCAACTCACCTGGCACACTGCAGGTACGTCACATAATATTTTAGCAGCAAAATTGTTGATGCAGTTGTCCATTTTATATAAATGTATGTAACATATGTTGCATACGAAGGCAAGAGAGACTACAATGACCATTATCCACACCAAGGGCGTAAATACTCTTAGATTGAACGAAGTTTATCGGCAATTGGCCCCCTCACGTTTAAGCCATGGCTAATACGCCCATAATACAGCAAGTCGAAAAAAGGACGCGCAATACGCATATGCGTAGCATATTGCACAAAACATACAGGCAGGGAGGTAAGTCGACAAAAACAACAGTATGTATTAATCCACAGTTAATAAATAATTTAAAATGCAGTTAGCAAAGTAAGAAAGAAGAATAAACCCATTTTTAACAATGCTTATGTTTTCTACGAAGAAAAAATCCACCAGGATTTCGCGCATAAATTTTGAAGAAATGCATCGCCGGCCAGATCTAACAAGAATTTGGCAAAATTTATGTTCACGTGGACAGCTTTAAAAAATAATCCATCATCTTTTAAGTACCCGGATAGATGTCAAAAAATCTTCCAAATTAGATTGAATGAAACTCGTTCTTTGACTGCTCCCCATGTCGCACGACGAAACTCATGATTAACTGAGCGTGCATCGCCACTTGATTCTCAGTAAATTAGTTTGTTTTTGTCGTGTGATCAGCTTGGCTGATGTAGGTTAATAAGCCCGAAACAATTGTGTTTCAAGTTACCCGCAGATGCTATCATACCCAAATAACAGCCATTATGAATTTGCCGGCAGCGGTCTTTTAGGTGGATGGGGACCTCTGACTATAACATGAACTATGTTTATTTCGGAAGCCTGTTCGATCGGTTTTCGCATATTTCTAAGTGAATATATACCCGTTTAGCAGTAACAGCAAATGGAAGGCATCGTGGCGATGATGAACTGTGGTTCAATGAAGTGCTTTTAATCCATATGATTGATTCCAGTGGTGAACCAACTGCCACTGTCGTTTGTTTTTGCTGTCCGATCAGCTGGTTTGCAAGGTTTTGCTTGCCTGATGAACTTCAATAAACCCGAAACTGTTCTGTTCCGAGTAGCCCCAAGATGCTGTCCTACCCACTTACTGCGACAATGACTTAAATATAATCAGCCCGATGAAGAAACTCTGACCACCACATGCACTTTGTTTATTTTGAAGCCTATTAAGTTAATGTTCGAATATTTCTGTGTGAGTATATACCCAACCAGCAGTGACAGCATCTGGAATGTGGTGACATGATTATACACTGCGGTTCGATGAAGTGCTTATAGACTCCAGCGGTAAAACATCTGCACAGATTGTGAGTGCGTTTGTTAGTGTTGTCTGATCATCTGTTTTCAGGGTTATCCTCGGCTGGTAAAGTTTAATAAGCCCGAAACAATAAGGTATCAATTTACCCTCAGAAGGTGTCATACCCTACTTACAGGTAGCCTGATTTTGCCGGCAACGGCCTGGCAGGCGGTCACCCGTTGGGGTCCTCTGACCACCACATGAACTTTGTTTAGTTCGGAAGCCTATTCGATCGGTGTTCGCACATTCCTGAATGAATATATGCACGATCAGCAGTGACAGCAAATCGCAAGTGGCGAGGAGGTGATGAACTGTGGTTTCATAAAGTGCTTATAACCAATCTCATATACTCCAGTGGTGGAACAACTGCGCTGTCTGCAAGTGTGTTTGTCAGAGCTGTCTGATCAGCTAGTTTCCAGGGTTTTGCATGGCTGATGAAGGTTAATAACCCCGAACGTTTTCTGTTGAAAGTTTCCCGATGATGATGTCATACCCCACTGACGGCTTTTATGCATTGGCCGACATCTGTCTAGCAGGCGGTCAACCGTTGTGAAACTCTGACCATAACACGAAGTATGTTTAGTTTGGAAGCCCATTTGATCTATTTTCACACATGTATATATATATATAAATACAGTTCGTGGGGTGGTCAGAGGTCCCCAACGGGTGAACGCCTGCCAGGCCGATTCCGGCCAAGTCATAATAGCACTATATGTGGTATGACAGTATCTGGGTGTAACTTGATACAGAACTGTTTTGGGCTTATTAGCCTAGATCAGCCAAGCATAACCCTTAACACCAGCTGGTCGGACAACACAAACAAACGCACTCACAGACGGCGCAGTTGGTCCACAACTGGTGTCTATCAGATGGGTCATAAGCACTTAATCGAACCGCAGTTCATCAGCGCCTCGCCACCTGCCATTTGGTGTCACTGCTGATCGGGTATATATTCACTCAGGAATGTGCGAACTCCGATCGGATAGACTTCCGAACTAAACAAAGTTCGTGTGGTGGTCAGAGGTCCCCAACAGGTGACCGCCTGCCAGGCCGATTCAAGCCAAGTCATAAAAGCAGTAAGTGGGGTATGACAGCATCTGGGGGTAACTTGA
>JAYGXS010000006.1:33152968-33164965 GCA_036362985.1 Ligula intestinalis
TCTACGTAGCGCATCCAGAATTTTGGCTTGTAGGACTGAAATACCCGAGTTTTCAGTTCTTGCAAGACCGCCTCCGCTAGGTGGCCGGAGATGGGTGATCCCATCGGTGCTCCCTGGATTTGCTCATAAACGCAGTCGTTGAAAGTGAAGTATGTGCTTAGGCAGTACCCCAGTAGTTCCATGACGCGTTTCTTTTTAAAGGGCGTTTCCTCTTCGTCGTACCTTCTATCCAGTAGCTCGCTGACTACTCTCATCGCCAGTTCTTTAGGGATGGATGTGAATAGTGAGACAACGTCAAAGGACACCAGTACCTCGTCGGGAGCTATTGTGACGCCTTGGAGGTTTTCCAGGAAATGTGTTGACGAAACGGCTGTGTACTCGGAGCCTGCTGTCAGTTTCTTCAAATGTTTGGCAAGCCATTTCGCCAGTTCATAGGTAGGCGTGCCTTTCAGTGCTACGATGGGTCGTAGAGGAACATTGGGCTTGTGGATTTTGGGTAACCCATAGAACCGCGCTAAGGCTGCATCCTGTGGTTTGATTAGTCTCCAATCCTTTTCCGATATTGCCTTTCGCTTCCTCAGTTCATTCAAGCTTTTGTTGATTTTGCCGACTAGCGTTTTCATTGGGTCAGATACAATCACCCTGTTTGACTGGCTGTCGTTTAGTAGCTCCTGGGCTTTTGCCATGTACACTGGTTTGTCCAAAATGACAGTTGCTCGTCCTTTGTCTGCTGGGACAATTACAATTTCTTCGTCCATCTTTAGTTCTTTGGTGGCCTTTACCTCGTCTTGAAGGATCGTTCGGCGTGGCTTGTGGGCTATGATGAGGGATGTAGCTTGCTGGCGGATGGAGTTCTTTGTTTCTTCTGTGGTTTGTGTCGTTGCGAGCGTCGCTTCTAATGTGGCAATGAAGTCCAATGGATGCGCATCTCCAGTGTTATAGCCGGACTCGTACTGAAGCACTTGAATCTGGTTCTCTGTTAGTTGCTTGGAGGACAAATTGTGGACGGCTGATAGCTCCGATGCATTTGTCTGTGTTTGTTTAAGACCTCGCATTTTGCTCAGGAGTTGGGACTTATTCATGTCTCGAGCCTCATTAACCTTGGTCGAGATCCAACGCTTTAGGTTATGCAGTGTTTCCATCTCTAGCTGTGACGTACATGCCGCTTTCTCTCGTTCAATCTCAGCGTCGTATTTTCGCAGACGCATGTGGCATTCGTTTATGAGGGTCCTCAATAGGCGTTGGCTGCAGCTTCTTGCGACTTCCCGGCCGAACTCAGTTCTAGCTGGTGGGACGCTCGCACATCGCCATGCACTATCTAGAAAACGAGCATCGGTTCGATTTTTATGGTGCCCAGGTCATAGGCCGAGCCGACAGCAAACTGGCGAGGGATGTTATTGAGGCCTGGAAAACGGACAGCAACTCAATCAACAGAAGTATAGACCTCCCCAAGCCATATGATGCCGCAAGGTAGCACATGCGCATGAGAAGAGGTCCAATAAGATGAGGGGACATTGCACCAACCAGCAGCTAGCAGTAAGCCCCTATTTTAACTCATGTTCTGGACCCAAATGTCTATCTCCGATGATGTGCTCGAGCATGAGTGCGAAAGCTCAGACGAATAAACATTCTCCCCCAGAGATCGCCTAACCTTACCCTTCCATTCCAATACCTGGGGTCAGCATATTTGCTTATATCCATATGTCGGTGAAATTCCTGCATTCATTCATATCAATATATTTTTTTTTTGATTTTAAAAGCGGAGGTTAACCCAAGTGAGATGACTGCTGAGCCCTGCAGTCCCACGTGCATCCGTCTAACTTGGAGGTCTCCTGTAAAATCGGATCACTCTCCCATACTCTACACAATTTTAACAAACATGAATTATGAGAGCACTCAGCAAACTACGGCAACAACAATCGACATTGACCAACTTTTACCAGCAACAGCGTACACATTTCATGTTTATTCAACTTCAAATGATGGTGACTGGTATACACCTGGAGCACAAGCCAAGGCGACCACGTTTCCTGAACGTAATTAACATGCTGACCTAGCGTAGTTTTCTTGCATTTCGTACGAAAGTTGCAATGCTTTATACCAACGTAATTGTTAAAATTTTGATTACCTTCACTTCCTTCAGAATATCGTCTTTGAAAAAAGAACGCCGGCAAAACATTAATACTCCAATGTACGCCACTCATTGGCCAAAATCCGAACACACAACATACTTTTTATCTAATAAAATGCAGTGGGCATACTTAAAAATATAATATTGGGCAATGTAAGCACACGCAGCATGTATCAAGCTAGGATAAACGTAAACCAAGGATCAAAAGATAAAAAATAAGACAGACATTTACGGGCTTGTGTGTCAACAAATAGTAGCAAGCTAATTAAATATACATACAAATAAAATTATTTTTCATTTATGTTTCACAAAACATGTGCCAGAACTGTATTTTGTCATCTTAGGTAAAACATTGTTCCCATTGTCGATAACTAGTGAACATTCTCGATTTAATGCATGACAAGATCAATTGTGTTCTGTTTTTTATGAACATTGGCAATTGCGAAAGATTTTCGATGCCAATTAGATTCGGCCTCTTGGCAGAGATAACAAATTTGGATGCCAGACACGGACGTACTGGCGCTTTCTTAAAAGTTAGCTTGCAGGTTAATCTGTCATCCCAATCATAATATTTTGTGTGTTAAAGGAAATATCCACTCGTTCGTTTCCTTGTTATTATTTCGGAAGTTCGATTGCGACGAGATGCAGACCTTTGTTGAAATTATGTTCAACACTTAACGAAATTCATTGCTTTGCAATATTTGTTCATAAATATCGTGGTCGTTTAAAAAACTTACTGAAGAATAAGCAAAATCAAATGTGTTCAAATAATTTGCCAAACTAAGCACTTCTTTAAACAATCCTCTTTATATGCATATATGCCCGGGTCTCGACTACAAAACAACCCAAACATGTCACCTCATTGCCGAGAAAATGCATGTTTCATATCATATATAGAGTAAACGCATGTTCATTGAAGCAAAAGAAAATGAAACATTTCGAACAGATATAATTAAAAAGTGCAGCCTGTTCACACATTATCTGTTGCTAAGTGGCATGCAGTTACAAAAAGTTCCTTAACACAGCGTTTAATGGCATAGAATAGGATTTGTATATCAACAATTGCAGAATTTCGCCCATTTCTACTTCTTGTTTCTTAGGTTGGATTGGGAAATACGGAAGTTCATTGCATTAGTCAGTATTTTCCGCCTTATATCAACCCATTTAACTTTTTAAACAACCTTAAATTTGCGTTCAATCACCCAGACCCTAACTTTCATCACATATGCAATCTTATCCACGTGCCACTGACTTGCTGGAGCTTCTGTAGGTTTCGTCAATGCCTCACTGTTCAGCGCCGATATGACATAAATGCCATGGTTTGGAAAGTTGTCAAATAATGAGATGATTCCAACTGCCTAGTCAGGCCCGCAGTTTTTTCCTAATAGTGACCCCATCAGCTTCCCGCATGATGGATGTGTTAAGTCAACACGTCAGCCATATCAGAGTTTGGCAGCTTTTAATCAGGTTTTGCGTTCAAAACAAATCCTTAACATGGGTGGCGTGGTGGAGCTATGCTTATGTGCATTATTTTTCAGCGGCGGTCAACGGTGCTTTTTCGTATCTGCAGTCTCCATTACTCTTTCTTGGCATCATACACAGTGAAGGGCAGTACAGTGGATGCAGCAAAAGCCTGTTATCACTAGTTCAAACAGAAGCCATAGCTCTGACATTATTTTGCTGTAAAGCACAATGCGTGGGCATCGACGAGCATTGCTACGTTGTCAGGACGGTAGAAGCGTTCAAGCAGATGAGAGATTGCGACACACAAAACCAAAATCTTACTACCAGTAGGTAAATGTTGAATTCACGAAAAACAGCTTGTTGAACTACCGCTTGCTGACACTTATGTGAATAACTTAGAAATTGACGAGTGAACATTAAAATAATCCATTGTTTTTTAACAACAACGTTGTGATACAACTGATTTTATAAACATTGATTCACGAATATTTAAAATCAGTTTGCTAACTGATATGTTAAGGCTTCTTATGAAAAAGCCACTAGTAAGCCTCAAAATGTCAACAGGAGCAGCCTCATCTCCGCATTGCCTTATTGTACAGAATGACAGAAAACATACTCTATCAAATTTATAATTATATCTGACACCTTTATTGTTTGTGCGTGATCCTCCGAAGCCGGATCAAAATTGCGCAAGCATTCTAGTTGCCGTTATAAAAACGTTTGCATTGCTTTACCATATTTGTTTTTTCAAAATGCACGTGAATTATCACATATTAAGTCATATAAACAACGTTAAATAGCCGAATATAGGAGGTGTCCAATTTGGCAGATATAACAATTAAGCGATAAATCTTCCTTGAAAATAAGTCGAACCCATTGCTACACATTCTGCACAAAAGGAATTTTGAATGCAGGTGCAGAAGGACCTGACTTCGTTTTTTAAAAATAAGTCTATAAACTCAGTCTAAAATCCTGCTAAACATATCCGTTTGATTTATAATAATACAACCAGGCTGCTGCAATTTAAAAGTTTTAGTGCTCTCCTGAATTCATTAGAAGAACAATTTATGAAAAAGTAACGAAATGTATTGTTTGTCCTTTATTTTCGTAGGTGTGATTGTAAGGAACTCGCAACTATCGAAGTCCATTTTTAACAGATCCAACTAACATGCGGTCGTTTTTAAAAGTAAATTTTGCCATTAATACATGCGGGAAATAATTCGACAAGGGATATTTTTGGAGATGTGACCTGTCATAGAATCACCGATAGCTGTGCGCAAACGTTTATCCTACCAGATCTTTAGATAGAAAACAAGCAAACCACGTTAGTGTCAGTCAAATTAAATATCTTACATTGTTATTTGAACAAAATTAAAAAGCAATAAAATGTTGTTCTTTCTTAATGTTATTTTTTTTTCTTATTTTAACTGCAGATCCAGAATTAACATATCAACTAACGGTGCGGTCTGAATCACAAACTAAAGTTACCTTATTTTGGGTGGGTATACCAAAAGCATATACTCCCGGCCACAAATTCCTTATCATCACAAGACCAGCTGGTATTCCAGCTATAACAACGCGAAAACAGTACGTGCAGCTGGAAGGACTGGACCCCCATAATGTCTACGGGTTCTCTGTCTACGTATTGTGGGCAAACGGTACCCACAGCGGAACTCAGATGGATGAAAGGTATACCACACCGAAAAAAGGTAATCATACTGTCACGGATAGGCTTAATGTTACCTATATAATTAAAACCTTACTTAAACAGATCACAGAAAATAATGAGAAGTAATGGGAAACGCACATCAAGTTACTATAATGATGGAGTCTCAGCACCTCTTCTGCACAACCATTTACACAGCCACCTTATCGTCATAAAGTTCTTGTACAACCCGTCCACTTTTGTATAAACACATGTATAAGTAGGTGCAAAACAGTGGGATATCAGCAATAAGGACGAGACAAATCGCAGTACGAATATAAAAGGTAACGAGTTAGCAATCTAATTGAATAATTATCTCAGCTTTCCTCGGTCAGGTATGGTTGGTCATCTCGTTAGCTGGCCCATATCCAATTATTTACCATCACATACAGTGCTATTTTGGGGAAGCTCTTTGCCAGGCTGTTGCTTTGTGTGGGTTTCTAATCATTTTCAAATAAATTTTGGAATTATAATTTTATTATGAGAAAAGTACGGAAGAAAAAGTGATAGAATAGGTCTTTGCCTTCACAAAAGAAAACCTGTTGATGATGATGATAATAATTTTGGTTAAATGCCAGATATAAACCGGGGATTCTCTAAAGGTTTGGTTGTTCTCCTCTGTTTGTTGACATTAAAAGACATTTCAATTTTATGCACACCATTTTCCGTAGCATGCCTTCATGACAAAAATAGTCAGGGTGAGCTTCTCTACCCTATTCGCTGTCTACTTGAGTTTTAAGCTGCATGCCTCAAGATAAGTTATTGATGGTAAGTAGAAGCATTCAGACGTTCAAATCAAAACCACTTTAGGAAAAAAATAGTTTTCACCTGGTGCTCCAATTAAATTGCTGGATTTGATGATTTAAGTATAATCTTATGCAGTTTTTAAAGCGTTAACTAGAACGATGCGGAATGCGTTTTCGAAATTTAAAAAAAAAACGATCTGAACGTTATAGAAAAGTCCGTTTCCTTCTGCGTGGATTGCGTTCCTATTATCAGTCGAATGCCACATAAAAACTTTAAGGCTGGATTACTTTTTTGTCAATTATGGATTTTTTTACACAGTTCAAGACGACAGATGACCGAATACTGAAATTATTTGTACTTTATTCTTAGCTTTTGGACTTCAAAAAGGAGTATATGTTCACAGATGGGAAGCAGCAGCCAAAGAGTGGCTGGTAATAGCCCTTGAACCGACAGTTAAATTTAAAAAACGTATGGAAAATAGTCAGCTGTAAGGTTTGGGTGCCCAATGGCCACATCAGCACCGAAAAGGGGGTGGTTATGGAGGAGTTATGGCCAAATTATTATGACGGACAACTGGCTGTTACCTTTTGTAAAACCTCAGGGCTCTTGTACAAAATGCTGCAAGGGTACATGTGGACGGCGCCCTTGTGGCTGATACCCTCTGCTGAAAGCTTGAGTCCTTTTCAAGATTAGAACAATTGGAGCATCCATCCACAATTGTAAGCCCATTTGCGGACCTTCTGCAGTCATTTTCTGCAGTCGATTAAAATATTTAGGCATAAGCACTGAAATAATTCAGTTTGATTGAGTAAGAAAATATTTATATAAGCAACAATTGGGCAACCGTTTAATGATGATTTGACATATATTTGCGGCAGTTATTTTGATTAAATTATTGCTAATATTTTTAATGGTTCATATTTTTTTCAGATGACACACTTCCTACTGAACTCACCGCGAAAGTCCTAAGCTCAAGCTCTATACGGTTAAATTGGAAACCAGCAACACGTTCTGATCGTCAACGTCCTCTGTACACAATTGAATGCAATTCACAACGCTATACAACAGACAAAACGACCTATGACATTACAAACCTTGTTGATGGAAGACGGCACAGTTTTCAGCTGTGGTCAACACAAAGTAGTGGTTCCTTTTATCTGCCGCCTCTGCAAATGACTGTGAGCACATGGAACATAGGTAATACTGATGCCTGTGTAATATTAGTTTAGTTTTTTTATATTATTATTAGTTAACAGTATTTTTGGTTATACCTACCCGACAAAAACAAGGGGGCTGCGATAAAGCAAAGCAACAAGTCTACCTGGCAGTTTGTAGGAGAATGCCTCAGAATATTTGCTGATTTAACTTGTCTCGTTGCGCATTAACTCGCCGAAACAACGAAATTCGGCAACCTGTATAATCTAAGACCTGGTACAATCGACATCCTATTCAAAGTTATCTCTCACATTCCGCGTCGCATTACAGCAGCGATAGTGCTAAGAGTCAAGCCAGTTATCGACCTGTTTCCACCGCATTCCATAGTTATTATTCTTATAAGACTAGACGAGTGCTCAGTGATTTCTGAACACCCTTAACGCATGGTTCATTACCTACTGTTAGGTGAACAATTGTGTGATCTATTTAAGTTTAACATGATAGTCTAGAAAATTATTGATATTCGTGGACAAATATGAAATACTGTGGATGCAGGGAGATGTTTTAAATTGATTGTCAAATATATAATTTTGTTATTCCGTGATTTGCATAGTGGAAAAAAATCCCACTGATGTCGTTGCTGAGGCCTGCAGTTCAACCTGTATCCGCCTTACCTGGAAGGCACCTAAGCAGACTGACATGATGGACAAATTGTACACGGTTGTAACAAACTCAGATTACAACAACGCACAGCAAACCGAGAAGAACACAATCGACATTGAATATCTTTCACCAGGAACGACTTATGTCTTCACAGTGCACGCAAAGTCTACCGCGAACTTTTTGTATCAGCCCGGCGGGCATGCAAGTGCAAGGACTCTCGAGGGTGCCTAAATCAAACGCAGGAACACAAGCGCCGGTGAAGGTAACACTTTTTTCATTATCGTAGATGTCTTATTTCTGCCTTGAATACGCGCGCAAAATTTTGAAAAAATAACATTTAATTGGATTTGATTTATATTTTAGAATGAAAAAAACCCTCCCACGTAGTTAGTTTTCGATTTATTTAAATACGAAAGGATTTATGGTGAAACCCCTTACAGACAGATTTAATAGAAATAATTCTTTGCGTAGGCCTGTTTGGATATACGTATGTCAGTACGTCACTAATATATCTCCTAGGATGCTCCATAATATGTGTTACGGTTATTTATGCGGTGGACAAGGTACGCTGCAATTAATCTGTGTACCGTTTTCCTCTGAGAACCTTGGGCTTCACTAAAACTTATTTCCTGAATTTTCCCTTAAGACCCACAAAACCTTCATCTGCGTATTGAGGCTGTCGTACTTGAACTGATTGCTACCACTTTCCTACTTTGAAAAATGTATAATTTGATTTATTTTAAAGTTAAAAAATAAACATGTTGCACAGATATGGTCATTTGCTTCTTTTAGAGAATTTCACACTGAATATACGCGGATATTATTGCAGGAAAAGGCAAAATAAACTAAAATGGCAATTTTTTGCTTTTATTGCAATCAAATGCATTCTCAGTTTTCTTGCCTAATTCAGATGCAAATTATTTTCACTTAATTGTTTATGTGAATGGATTTTCACTTCATACGTTGGGCAAAGTACTTTTCCGCTCATTCGTCTTAGGCAGGTGTAACGGCGTAAATAGCAGCCTTGCATACAAGCATACGTGGAGTGTCGCGTTCATTTGCATGTATTTTTATTTATATAAAAGAAGCAAAGGTGCGCGTCTCCTGACATAAATGACACGATCTGTCGATCCCGGCAACCATTGTTTGATTGTCATAACGTTTACAAAGCTCACAGGCATCCGTCGCCAGCACTCAACATTAGTCATGACTAACTGATAACGGCTAATGGGCCATAAATGGCCATTCCGGTCTCCCTTTTCTTTGCCGGATCCACTTCATCATCATATTGCATTTGTCACTATGTGATGGTATTTGATGGTTTGAGTTGCTAGCTCCTTGTCAAAGCCGAACTTAATTGTTGCTTGACTAGATCGGTAAAACAACTGCTTTCATTCATCATATGCACGACCACAAATGACAAAGCAGGTGACCCTTTGATTAGAGGCAGTGTCTCTAACGCAATGATCAAAGGTCCCGGGTTAAAATCTCCGAAGAACCAAACCTGGATAATGGGTATGATTGACTGGCGAAGGCTAATAAGCCAGAATTGGCCATCCCCGTCTCCCTTTGCTTTCTCGGATATTCTGCTTCATGATATCACCTTTGTCAGTATGTGACGTCCATTGAGGGCTTGCGTTGTGAGCTCCTTGGCAAAGTTGAACTTAATTGACCCTTGATGAGTTTGGTTTAACGTCTGCAATCATTCGTTTGTTTAGATCGGAAGCCTATTTGATCGGTGTTCGCACACATCTGAGCGAATATATACCCAATAAGCAGTGACAGCAAATGACAAGTGGCGAGTCGCTAATGAAATGCGTTTCGATGAAGTGCTTATTACCATTGGTGGAACAAATGCGCTTCTGTTAGTGCGTTTGCTTTTGCTGTCAGGTCACCTGGTTTTCAGTATGATGCTTGGTTAATGATGGCCTATAAGCCTGTGTCAGTTCTTAATCAAGTTACCCCGAGATGTTGTCATGCCCTTTTTACTTCTATTATGACTTTGCCAGAATCGGCCTGGCAGGCGGTCACGCATTGGGGACCTCTGACCACCACATGCACTTTTTTTACTTTCGGAAGCCTATTCGATCGGTGTTCGCACAGTTCTGAGTGACTATATTACCGATCAGCAGTGACGGCAAGTGAAAGTTAGTGAGGCGCTGATGAGCTACGTTTCCATGAAGTGTTTAGAACCCAGCTGATAGCCTCATGAGTGGAGCAACTGCAGGTCTTTAAGTGCATTTGCTGGTAATATTTGTGTAGCTGGTTTTTAAGGCTATGCTTGGCTGATGGAGGGGAAAAAGCCCACAAAAGTTATGCGTCAAGTTCTCTCCAGATGTTGTCATACCCCTCTTTATGCTCTTTATATATATATATATTTTAATATGCGCGAATATTCGGGGTCCAGATATAATATCGTGCTCATCATCCCCGGAAGAGGAAGAAGAAGAGGGGGCAAGTGCTGGGACCAAATTGTATTCTTGCTGACGTTTCAAAAACATGCTCTTTATCATCATCAGAGCGTGCTGCCTACTCTTCCGCCAGCCTTGAATTAATGCGTCTTGCCTCAAGCTGGGTGTTGTGCCCATGTGTGATGCCCGTGCGCTCGTACGTCCATTGATTATTGATTGGCGTCCTCCTCTCCACTGTTCTCAGCGCTGCGTCGGCTTGTCCCTCCGACTCTGACTCCCCCGCGTTCACGTCCTCGTGTGCGTCTGCGTCGGTCTCCCCCTCGTTCGCGGTCTCATAGTTGCTCTCGTGAGAACCCAACCCACGCCGGTCATGTGACCCGCGCCGGATGCCAATTCCACTCATTGTGTCGCCACTCTCCCGCCTTAGTGTCCTGTTTTGTGCGGGCGTGAGCCTTGCGCGGATGGCTTGGTAAGCAGGATTCAACTCAATGGCTCTGTTGAGTGTGCCAGTCAACGACCAGCTTTCGAGCACTAGTCTAGCCATTTTGTCACTGGCCCTGCCGATAACCCTTACCTTTTCAAAGGCGAAAACGTGTTTGCGCAGCTTCATGTGGCCGTAAACCATAGAATGCTCGTCTTCGCGGTCGATTGCGAGCTTGTGTTTATGCACCCTCGTGCCAAGACGTCTGCCAGATTCACCGACATACCTCGCATCACAATCTTGGCAAGGGATACTGTAGACCACCGCTGATTGTTCTATCACTGGTAGCGGATCTTTAGGCCTCATAACCCGTTGTCTGATAGTTAGTGCCGGTTTGTGAGCCACGCCAATCCCGAATGGTTTCAGCAGTCTTGCAGTCGCCTCTGAGACATTCTTCACATAGGGAATTGACAGCCAGAACTTCGGTTTCTCTTCGGTCGACACCTTAGAGCGGCACTTCCTGAGACACCTGTGTACGAAGGACTTCGGGTAACCGTTAGCCTCGAAAAGGGCATGTAGGTACTTCTTCTCTTCTTTCCTCCCATCGTAGTCACTGCAGTGTGTTTGAGCGCGCTGCAAGAGAGTCCTGACGCAACTGCGTTTGTGACCGATGGGGTGGTTACTTCTGAAATGAAGGAGGTCCGTAGTGTTGGTCGCCTTACGGTACACCGTCGTCCTTAGCTTCCCATCCGTCAGCCTTGTGACTAGAACTTCGAGGAAGGGCAATTTATTATCGACCTCCTCTTCCATTGTGAACTGTATGTCCGGGAAAATGGAATTTAGTAGTGTCTTGAAGGTCGGCACGTCGCTCCTTTTGATTATGACAAAAGTGTCGTCAACATATCTGGCCCAGAATTTTGGGGGATGGGATTTAAGAACAACCTGCTCTAGCCTCTGCAAAATGGCTTCGGCAATTAGCCCAGACAGAGGCGAGCCCATCGGAGTCCCCTTTTTTGCTGGTAAACCTGGTTGTTGAATGTGAAGTAAGTTTAAAGACATAGTTCCAGGAGCTCTATGATATGCACCCGCTTCAGTTTTTGTTCAGTCTCCTCATATTTTTCGCGGAGGAGGCCGTCGATAGTGTCGATAGCCAGATCGGGTGGAATGGAGGTGAACAATGCGACCACATGGAACGAGACCATCACCTCGTCTGCCTCCACTTCCAGGTGTTGGATGCGGGTCAAAAACTCTTGAGCAGACTTTACTGTCCATTCTGAATTCTTTGTGAGGAAACTCAATC
>JAYGXS010000006.1:33169183-33184418 GCA_036362985.1 Ligula intestinalis
CAAACAAACGCACTCACAGACGGCGCAGTTGGTCCACCACTGGTGTCTATCAGATGGGTCATAAGCACTTCATCGAACCGCAGTTCATCAGCGCCTCGCCACCTGCCATTTGCTGTCACTGCTGATCGGGTATATAGTCACTCAGGAATGTGCGAACACCAATCGAATAGACTTCCGAACTAAACAAAGTTCATGTGGTGGTCAGAGGTCCCCAACGGGTGACCGCCTGCCAGGCCGATTCCGGCCAAGTCATTATAGCAGTAAGTGGGGTATGACAGAATCTGGGGGTAACTTGATACAGAACTGTTTCGGGCTTATTAGCCTTCATCAGCCAAGCATAACCCTGAACACCAGCTGGTCGGACAACACAAACAAACGCACTCAGTTTATTCACAGTTAGTCCACCACTGGTATCAAACAGGTGGTAACTAGAACAACATCTAACCGCAGTTCATCATCGCCTCGTCCTCTGCCATTTGCTGTCACTGCTGTTTCGGCATATATTCACGCACAATTGTTCATAAGCTCTCATCAAAAACAAAGTGCATGTGGTCGACAGAGTTCCCTAACGTGTGACCCCCTGCCAGACCAATGTCGGAAAAGTCATAATGGCAGTAAGTTATGTATATCTGCTTCTGGGTGTTGCTTGATGCAGATCTGTTTCGGGCTTATGGACTGTCATCAGCCACGCATAACCCTAAAAAAACAGGTGAACAGAAAACACAAACAAACGCATTTACAGACAGCGCAGGTTATCAATCACATTAGTTGATCATATGGGTTACAAGCACATCATCAAAACGCAATTTATCACCGTTTTGCCTCCTCCCATTTGCTGTCGCGGCTTATTGGGTATATATTCTCTCAGACTTGTTCGAACACCGATAGAATGGGCTTCCGAACGAAACAAAGTATAGGTGATGGTCAGAGAACCCCAAAAGGTGACCACGTACCAGGCCGATGCTGGCCAAGTTATGAAAGCTGTAAGTGGGGTTTGGCAGAATGTGGGAGTTACTTGATGCATAAATTTTTTCGGGCTTATTCACGTTCATGAGACAAGTATAACCCTGAGAACCAGGTGAACAGAAAACACAAACAAACGCATTTGCAGGCAGCCCAGTTTTTCCGTCAGTTGAGTCCATCATTTGGGTTACAAGCACATAATCGAAACCTTTTTTATCATCGTATCGCCAACGTCCATTTGCTGGCACTGCTGCTCAGAAATGTGCAAACACAGATGGAAAAGTCTTCCGAAATAAACAAAGTTTATGTAGTGGTCAGAAATCTCCAACCGGTAACCGCCTGCCAGGCCAATGCCTGCAAAGTCGCAATGGCAGTAAGCTGAATATGACCGCATCTGGGTTTATCTTGATCCAGAATTGTTTCAGGCTTATTAACATTCACTAACGAAGCCTAACCTTGAAAACCAGCTGATCAGAGAACGAACACAAACGCACTTTCAGACAGTGCAGTTGGTTTACGACTGGAGTCTATCAAATGGGTTATAAGCACTTTTATCGAGGCGCATATTATCAGGGCCACGCCATCTGCTATTTGCTGTCACTGATAATCATTTATATATTCACTCACACATGTGCCAACACCTATCGCTAGGCTTCCGCACTTAACAAATTTCATGTGGTGGTCAGTGGTCTCCAACGTAACCGCCTGCCAGGTCGATTTCGGCCAAGTCATCAACGCAGAAAGTGGGGTGTGAAAGCATCTGGGGGTTACTTGATACTGAACTGTTTCTGGCTAATCAACCTTCATCAGCCAAGCCTCTTCCTGAAAACCAGCTGATCGGAACAAAATAACAACTGCACTTAGACAATTCGCAGTTGGTTAACCAAGGCAACAACTCACATATGTTCGCAGAACTTCATTTAACCGCAGTCCATCATCACCTCGACACCTGCCATTTGCTGTCGCTGCTGGTCGGGTATATATTCACACAGAAATGTGCGAACACCAATCGAATAGGCTTCCTAACTAAACGAAATGCATGTGGTGGTCACAGTTTTACAGCAGAAGACCAACTGCCAGAACAATGCTGGACAAGTCATAAAAGCAGGACGTTGGGAGAGACATAATCTGGGGATATTTGATAAAGAATGGTTTCCGGCTTATTAACATTCATCAGCCAAGACTTATTCTGAAAGCCAGCTCATCACTTAACACAAACAAATGCACTTACAGGTGGCGCAATTAGTTCACCACTGATGTCTATAAAATGGCTTTAAGCACTTCATTGAACCGCAGTTCTTCCGCACCTTGCCACCTGCCTTGTTCTGTCACTGCTCCTTGGGCATATATTCACTCACAATTGTGCGAACACTGATTGCATAGGCTTCTGTCAAAAACAAAGTTTATTTGGTAGCTTGAGTTCGTCAACGTGTGACTGCCTCCCAGGCCAATTTCAAACAAGTCATAATATCACTAAGTTGATTATGTCAGAATCTTCGGGTAGCTAAATACAGAAAGGTTTCGGGCTTACAGACCTTCATCAGCCAAGCATAACCCTGAAAAACAGTTGAAAAGAAAACACAAATTAACGCATTTACAGAAAGCGCAGTTTTCCCATCAATTAATTTCATCATATGGGTTAGAAGCACATCATCGAAACGTAATTTATTACCATTTTGCCACCTTACATTGCTGTCACGGCTGATTGGATGTATATTCACTCAGACATCTTCGAACACCGATAGAATTGGCTTCCGAACGAAAATAAGTTCCTCTGGTGGTCAGACGCTGACCGCCTGCCAGGTCGATTCCGGCCAATTCATTCAAGCATTAAGTGGGGTATGACAGGATCTGGGGGTAACTTGATACAGAATTGTTTCGAGCATATTTACTTTCATCAGCCAAGCTTTATCCTGAAAATTAGATAAATTTGCATGAAAAACAAACGGAATTAGAGAAGTCGCAAAATGTCCACCATTGGAACCAATTAGATTGGATTGTAAAACTTCATCGAACCGCAGTTTATTATCACCTCGACAACTGTCATTTGCTGTCACTGCTGATCGGGTATAGATTATTTCAGGAATGTGCGAACACAGACCGAATAGAATTCCGAACTAAACCAAGTTCAGGTGGTGGTCAGAACACCCCAACGTGTGACTGCATGTCATGCCGATGCCGACCATGTCATTATAGCAGTAAGTGGGGTAAGACAGCATCTGGGTTTACTTGATACAGAATTATTTCGAGCTAATTAAAATTAATTAACCAAGCGTAACCCTGAGAACCAGCTGATCAGACAACGAACTCAAATGCACTTGCAGAAGGCGCACATGGTTCATCACTAGGGCCACGCCACATGCTATTTGCTGTCACAACTCACTCAAACTTCACTCAAAAATGTGCCAACGCCGATCGCAAAGGCTTCCGACATGAAAAAATGAATGTGGTAGACAGAGGTCTCCAACGTGTGCCGGCCTGCAAGGTCGATTCCGGCCAACTCATAAAAGCTGAAAAAGGGGGTAAACGCACCTAGAGTTATTCGATACAGAACTGTTTCGGGCGTATTAACGTTCATCAGCCAAGCCTTATCCTGAAAACCAGCTGATCGGAAAACACAAACAAACGCACTTACAGCCGGAGCAGTTGGTCCACCACTGGAGTCTATAAGATGGGTCATAAGCGCTTAATCGAACTGCAGTTCATCAGCGCCTCTCCACCTGCAATTTGCTGTCATTGCTGATAGGGTATATATTCACTCAGAAATGTGTGAACAGCGATCTAATAGGCTTCCGAAATAAACAAAGTTCATGTGGTGGTCAGAGGTCCTCACCGGGTGACCGCCTGCCAGGCCGATGCCGGCCAATTCATTCTAGCCGTCAGTGGGGTATTACAGCATCCGGGGGTTACATGATACAAAACTGCTTCGAAATTATGAGCCTTCATCAGCCAAGCATAACCCTGAAAACTAGCTGGTTGGACAACATAAACAAACGCACTTACACACGGCGCAGTTGGTCCACAACTGGTGCCATTTGCTGCCACTGCTGATCAGGTGTGTATTAAGTAATAATTGTGCAAACACCGATTGAATAGGCTTCTGAACTTAACATAGTTCATGTTGTCGTCAGAGATGCCCAACGTAAGACTGTCCGGCAGGCCGATGTCAGCCAAGTAATAAAAACAGTAAGTGGGGTATGACATAATCTTAGGGTTACTTTGTAAAGAACTGTTCGGGCTTATTTACCTTCATCAGCCAAGCATAACTCTACAAACCAGCTGCCTGGACAGCGCAAACAAAACACACTTGAAAGGTCCTAGTGGGTAATAGTTACTACACTTCTCAGCTGATCATGAGTGGCGTTTTTCAAGGCACTGTCTTCGGTCCATTACTCTTCATTCTATACATAAACTATATTTCGACTGTTCTAAAATATTCACACAATCTCATGTATGCAGACGACCTTGAATGCGTTTACTCGTTTTCTAAGGGCACGGCAAGCATATGCGTTGATAAAATAACTGCGGACCTACTTATACTCTCACGTTGGAGTGCACCTGGCAGATGAAATTCTCTCCATCCAAGTGTAGTTTCATGTGTTTTGGTCCCGCCAAGCTTCCTCGTCCCCTAGTCTTTCAAAATACTCCAATTTTATAACGATTCACTATAAAAGACTTAGGTCTAAGCTACACAAATAAACTAGCATTGTCGCCTCATGCGGATCGAATATCTGCGAAGGCTGCACAGATATGTGGTTTTATATCACACAATTACTTCCTGCTGGAAATAAAGTTAAAACTTTATCGCATGTATGTTATACCCATCCTAGAATACTGCGGTCCCCTCTTTGGTCTAATGAATGCTTCAGACCGCAGTAAGATTGAAAATGTACAGAGGGTATTTACTCGCAAAATGTTCGCTCTTCCTCGATCCACTATTTCTTATACGGAGAGATGTCAGTTAGGTAAAATGACATTTCGTTGGGTCAGAAGACTCGAAGTGGGCCTCTGTTTCCTCTTTCGCGTTAACTCTACACCTAACCTTCCACGAATCAACGCTCTCATTTCCGCAGATAGACCTTATGCCACCCGTAATTCCTCCAGGATTATTGCACCCACCTTAAGCTCAACTTTGAACCATTCGCACTTATTTGCCTACAAATATGCCTTCCTCTGGAATAATATTCCCCTCGAAATTAAACTATCGTCTAACTTAGCAGGTTTTAAAGTCAAATTACGCAAAAACTTAACTTCGGAAGATATAAAGTCCTTGTTATCCGTCTCCTTCCCAAACACACAACTTTTGGACTTTGAAAAAGGTCCCTCTGGTATCTGAGGTTGTTATATTTAGATCAATTTTGTTTTCCAAACATGTCTATTTCTTCCTCCTTTGAGTGATATTTGCAATGATGTTTCGTCCCATTTTTCTGTCCAGTCATCATTGCCGTTTTCTCTATTCTCCGTTTTACTACCCTGACGATAGGCTTCATGGTCCTTAGTCATGCTCATGGCGGTTCTGCTATTTTCGCCAGCTCGTCGCTAAACTCCGCAGTCTACAAGGTCACAGCTTGGACGTTTTGTTGATGATCAGGTGACCTCTGCCGATCCCTCATCTTCCTGACTCTGTAGTCCGCGTTGGTCTCCTTCGGTCTCATCTCCCTGATGGTTGATCATGAAGCCAGTCGGGCGGTGTAACAATGGTGAAAGACAGACTCTGCTTTTATATGATTTCTCCAATCACAAGAAGCGTTACCCACCCTCATTCGTTCTCATCAACAGTCCTGTCTCATTTGCACTACAAACAATCCTCTCAACCAAACCCCTTGACTTTTTTGAAGCAGTCTTTTTCTCCTACGTTTTGTTTTTTTTAGCAGGGGTTCGCTGAACTCCGCCCCAGCCTTAATGGTAGGAGTTTTTTTTTCACTGCTTCCTTCTTAGTTCACCATGCGTTGACTACTATTTTAAAACGACGATATGTTGGTGAATCTGAATTTATCTACCAACACTACTAAACGCTCCCGCTGTCTATGTGGTTGTTTCGTGGAGAGCAGCATTTATCGACTGTGTATTTATTTTTCCACAACACTACGTTAGCAATGACGAGGCCCTCCGGGCCTAAAATATAAAAAAAATATTTATTTATTTATTTAAAACGGCACATATGTTCCAGCACTGGATTGTAACATATGTTTTATAAACATTTCGTCCATCTGCAGTTCATCCGCACATTGCTGCATGTCATTTGTTGTCACTGCTGATCAGGAATGTTTTCACAAATAAATGTGCGAAAAAAGATTGAATAGGCTTCCGAAGTGAACAAAGTTAATGTGGTGGTAAGAGGTTCCCAACGGGTGGTGGCCTGGCAGTCCGATGTCAGCCAAATCATTAAAGCAGTAAGAGCAGTAAGACAGCATCTGGGTTTACTTGATACAGAACTATGTCGGGCTCATAAACCTTCATCAGCAAGCATAACCCTCAAAACCAGGTGATCGGACAACAAAAACAAATGCACACAGCAAAGTTGCAATTTTTCCACCATTGCAACCAATCAGATATGTTATCAGAATTTATTTTAACCGTACCTAATAAGGGCCACGCCAACTGACATTTTCTGGCCCTGCTGCGGGAAATTTGAAATTTGTTTCGAATTTAAGCTCTTTGTGCTCACGATGTTTTTAGTCTCTACCTTAGTGTAGAAGACACATCTGGCTATAAAAACTGACAAAGGAACTGCGTATTATCCCCCTTTAGAAATATCTATTCTGAGTGAGACGAATCCTTCGCTTTCACAATCTAACTGGATTACGTATTATCCCTGCTAGCACAATCCCCGTTCTCCCCCGTCAAGCGGCGGGGGAAGTGCACATTTTCAAAATGACGGCGGTACTCCTGGGCGGCAACATATGTGGAACCACTAATTTTTTCTTTAAAACGCCCTAAGAAAGACTCAAAAGGGAATGCGGAAAAATGATCGAACACTCCGAAATGACTTACATCATCCGGAAGATGGAGGAGGGAATGTACATTGTAAATAACATGGATGCGACCATACAAAAAGGGGGTTATCATGTGCAAAATTATTAAACAAACTCCTAGCTAACAGACTATGCTGTGTGTGCAATTAAGGGTGACAAAAAATGTAAATAGCGGTAGAAAGCATCAAAAATGGTAATACTTGCCAGAACGTAGGAAAGAGGGTAAAACAACGGGACCTTCCTTTGTGATGGAACTTCTGACGGCGGGCTCGAAAGGATGAATTATCCTGCAACGTGCCACTAGACGTCCGAAATATCATACGTCTGTTGAAGCTCACGCCTTGGTGACAACACCTGTAAGGTTGGCTATAAAGAATAGGTAAAAGCATACCTGTCGCATCCAAAAGTGCCATTGTGAGCTGTTACTGGTTTCACGTATGCACGGGCTAGGGAGTCACAGCCAATCTGATCCAGAATGACAGTCACAACGCAATGCCGTATTCCAGAAGACAGGACATGCGCGAAGAGTTCCTTGAGATTCGTAACACAGTCTTCAAGGTACCTGTCATTAGGGTCAGGTTTACCCCAACCTGCGAAGACACGAACAACAAAAGGGCTGGAAACAAAAGGCTTCGCAATGTGGCACAATATTGGCCAGACACATCGACCAGACGCTTTAAAAAGCCGCATTCCATCGATGTGAAGTTGCAGTCACACCTGACGAATTGCAGTCCTCTGACGAGTATGCAGTTCCTTCAGTAGTCCTTCACGAAAGCCGACGTGGACATAGTCACCATTACTCAGTGACTTTGTAAGGCACGATCGAGGCGGCTCCATTATTGTCTTTGTGTTCCTCGGTACATCTGGAATATTGGTCCCCATAACAGCATGGACCGTATCAAAGAGCTCCTTAATAGCAGTATGGCGCAACGACCGATGCACGCAAAAATCTCGGAGAGCTTCAACGAATGAGTAATTAGATGCGATAGTGGTGTCATCAGCTTCCCACACGGCTCTATCTTGTACGCTGTTAGAAACCCTTTTTTACATACCGCAAGGAATTTCTGGCGTGAGTACAGGCATCTCCACTTCGGTGTCTTCAGTTTCAGCAGCATTGGAGGTTGACGGACGCATTGCAACTTCATCTCGAAAAGCCTCCAGATATGCCCGCTTTCGGCGCTGTATGCGCTTAAATATAGTGCTCCGGTGTAATTCGTAGTATGATCGCTGCATATTCACTATCAACTTATGCAAAACAACAATATTACTCAGGTATTTCTGCAGCGATGAACTAATAATCATCAGATAAGTAAGATTTTTTGGTTTTTATGGTTGCGCTGTGTGATATGATTGGTGGCTTTTGTCGGTTTATGATTGGTGGATAACGTCTAAAAAGTTTCGTTTGGCGCGGTATTCGAACGCTGTCACGTGTGCCATCATGACACCCTCTGCTGCTGCTGAGGCAAAATTCAGGGAGAACCTGTTCAGTTAAGTGAGGATGATATTTAGAAGTCTACTTTTAGGCAAGCGGTGGCTATTTCAAGGCAGGACCTTCACACAAATATCCTATGGGGTCCATACATGCGGACAAATTTGTGTATGCCAGCAGAAAATATGTATGCGTCATGGCTCCGACGCAAACGTATGTTGAATTGTAATTGCGCTTGATTTCAGCTGGTAGGCGTGTTGGATGTAAGGCATACTTCAACGTTTCTCACAGAACGAAGAAGGGTCTCGCCGTTACGACCTTTAAGTTGGAGCATAATAATGATTCTGTCCCTACCGAAAATATTGAAACGACGAATGATGCTAAGGAGCATCCTCTCGAGGACTTTCGCAGGCTGAGTCAGTCATCCCCAAGAAGTTAGTTTTGTGATCTATGCT
This sequence comes from Ligula intestinalis, assembly GCA_036362985.1. Lineage (NCBI taxonomy): Eukaryota > Metazoa > Platyhelminthes > Cestoda > Diphyllobothriidea > Diphyllobothriidae > Ligula > Ligula intestinalis. The sequence continues at coordinate 33,178,006 of JAYGXS010000006.1, forward strand.
TATTACCCGGCATTAGCACACAGTCAAGGTGTACTTCTGCGTACTCAGTTTAAAAGAATCGAGCAGGACGGTATCTTCGATACGCTTGATGACCTTTTGTCAAAAGTTAGAGATTTTGAGAAGGTAAGGGAGAATATTTGTTACCCTGTTGTAATTTTCAGGCAGCAAACTGCAACTTCAGAATAAAACGCAGTATTAAGCTGCCGACGGCTCACCCCGCCTATACCAGTTTGAAATATAAATATATTACTTTTTAATGTGTTCATGCTGGCATGCCTAGTCCAAAAAACGTAAGGAGGCGAACTAGGTAATTTATTAAAACTTAAATGCAAACGTGTTAGATCAATGAAATTTGGATGCAAGGCGAGATTTACAGTTGCCAAATGTAAAGGCGACCTTCAAGTGAAATCGCTACACCTCCTGCATAACCACGTCTGTAGTCGTGCGCTGGTGTCCACCTATCCAAAGTTCAGAGAGTTTGAGGGCGAAGCCGGTAAACGGCTTCTTACATTGATAAATCTGTTGAGGCCCTCTGCTGGTCGGATAAAATTGTATTTGAAAGGTAAGATTTATGAAAGGCAAAATTTTTTTGTAGATTCAACTGGCATTAATTACAGAATGAAGGACCTGGCCAATATGTGACGACGCATAAGGCGGTCGGATCCTTCTGCTTTGGGGATGACGGAGGCCCTTCAAAACATGGAGGGTGGGAGTATTGCTGATTAAAAGTACGGCGAAGGAGGGCTCGAAGCTATGTGCTTCACAACACCACGCCTTTAAACCGTGTTTGCTCAGTGTGCGAAGGTGGTGCAGATGGACAGCACCTACCGAACGAACCGTCATGGGATTTCATTGTACCACGTAGTGGTAACCGATAAGCACGGTCATGCTCGGTCCGTGTTCTACGCTTTTATTGTTAACGAGATGAACCAGTCCATCGAATGGGTCGTTTGTAAGTTGAAATAAATTATGGGCGCTGCTACCTTGGAAATACGGATGGTTTTCCTGGACAAGGATGCCAGGGAAATAAAAGCCTGCGAGAAAGTATTCCCGGAGCAGGACATAACTATTTTAATTTGTTCTTTTCATGTTCTTCAGGCCTTTCGGCGTAAGGCCGTTAGGGTTTTCTCAACAGAGGAAGCGAATGAAGTTATGACTTATGTCAAGAGGGCTGTGAGAACATTAAGTCTTCCAAAATTTAATGAAACAATGCAGCACATTGCGCGTCATTTTCCTCAATTATGGCCATATATTTGCGACAATTTGCTTTGCTGCCTGCGCTCCTGGGCCCACGATGCCCGAGGTACTGTCACTACATACGGGGATCATACGACGAATAAGACTGAAAGTATTAATCGTTTGATCAAGGAGTGGTGCAAGTCTTTAATGAGCATCACAGATTGCGTATGTCAACTGGCTAAGTATGTTGTGACAAAGGACGTAGAGTTCGAACGGTTGGAGGCGGAAGAATACTGCCGTCGCAGGCAGTATAACGACCGACCTCGACATGTTGCAGCTCTTTTTCAGCGGCTGACCGCTTACGCCTTGGAGGTCTACCTCAAGCATATTGATGCGAAGAGGAGAGACACATGTATAAATGAAAGGATGGACTCGTGCAGATGTCGATTCTTTTTGAATTGGGAACTGCCGTGTGTCCATATAACAAATTATATTGCTGCAAAGAAAGTTGCCCCCCAGCTCGTGTTAAGGTGTTGTCGGTGGTTGACAAGCCATGAAGTCTTTCAGATTTGCCATACTCAGGTTAGTTCTACTTCTCAACCTGTAACTTCTTTTTATGCAGACGGTGTCCTTGAGGATAGACTACCTCCGTGTACTGAAAGCTACAGGTACACTGAGGCTATGAAGGCCTTTGAGCCTCTTCTGCAAATGATGAGGGTTAGTGGCCGCAGGCGCTTCACCAAGTTGCTCAACAACTTTAAGACCTATGTGAGCGCAGTAACCAACGGCACTACCTTGGAACCTGAAGAGGGGTCGTCGTCGCACTCTTCAGAGGCTGAGGGGGTGTTGGCGAGGGCCAGAAGGTTGTGCGCTCCGTTATGAGGCCGGTGGGCAATATGTTGTGTGCATATGCCGGGGACGGAAATGACCAGCCAATTTTAGTGTCGCACAAGGACAGATTGCTTCCCAATAGCCACATGCGCGGTCGACCTCGTATCAAGCAACCCATACGAACATCTGCATCCAGAAGTCGTTCTTATACCAGGGACACTAACCAGCCTGGTACACCGACATCAGTTACACCGATAGTACGTAGAACTAACATTCAACAATTGTCGGGCAGACTTTCTGGTCTTTCGTTTTTATTAGTGGCTGTGATATGTTATTTGCCTAGCAGGTGGCTGTGATTTTCTTAATTCTTATCACAATTACGGCATAAAACTTTCACCGTACGTAACTCCTTGGTAGCAGGGCCTTTACTTTTTTAACCGAAAAGCTAGACACGGCAATGGAATACCCGACGGCACCTGACCAAACATGTGTTGTGAAATTGGCCCGAGCATTCACTGGTAATAACTGATATTTAATATTTAACTGTCTCATAGACACCCTCCCTTCCACAGCCATAGTCAACTCACTTATTAACGAACCTCACACGTGCGGCAAAAACGCGAACGGTAAGACTCATCTCGTGTCTTACTTAAAGTTCAATAAAGTGAGGCAAAGCCCAAATTTCAAAGCAAAACGACGATCAAGTGTGTTCTCGGCTGCACGGGAGGAAGCAATTGTCAATGCCATTCATATATACCAACCTTTTTGTCTCATTTCAGTCAACCTTTGTTACTTATGTTGCGAGAGAATTGCAGTCCTGGGGTTAAACATTTGTTACCTAAGTTGCTGGGATGAAACATTGCGAGTGAATCGCAGTCCTGGGGTTAAACATTTGTTACCTAAGTTGCTGGGATGAAACAGTGCGAGTGAATCGCAGTCCTGGAGTTAAACCTGTGTTACCTAAGTTGATGGGATCAAACATTGCGAGAAAATCGCAGTCCTGGGGTTAAACCTTTGTTACTTAAGTTGTTGGGATGAAACATTGCGAGTGAATCGCAGGCCTGGGGTTAAACCTTTGTTACCTTAGTTGTTGGGATGAAACATTGCGAGTGAATCACAGTCCTGGGGTTAAACATTTGTTACCTAAGTATTTGGGATTAAGCCTTGCGAGTGAATCGCAGTCTTGGAGTTAAACCTTTGTCACCTAAGTTGTTGGGATGAAACATTGCGAGTGAATCGCAATCCTGGGGTTAAACCTTTGTTACTTAAGTTGCTGGGATGAAACATTGCGAGTGAATCGCAGTCCTGGGGTTAAACCCTTGTTACTTAAGTTGCTGGGATGAAACATTGCGAGTAAATCGCAGTCCTGGGGTTAAACATTTGTTACCTAAGTTGCTGGGATGAAACATTGCGAGTTAATCGCAGTGAGTAGACAAGGTATAGTCAGCACTGCACCGCTAACAGTCCATGTTGACGGTACTAAGTAACCTAGGACTGTCATGACGTGTGTTCGTGAGTAGACAAGGTATAGTCAGCACTGCACCGCTAACAGTCCATATTGACGGTACTTAGTAACCTAGGACTGTCATGACATGTGTCCGTGAGTAATAATAATAATAATAATATGTTTATTATGCCAGTTTACAGGCAATTGTAAAGAGTTGGTAATGCACCTCTTGGGCGCCTTCCAACACCTCGAAGACCGGAAAAAACTTAAAACAAACACCCTATATTGCGGCCAGTATTGGTTTTGTTTAAGGTTTTTTGTTTTGTATATACTGGACGAGGTAGGGAGTTTGTTTCAAGTGAAAAAAACCTGTCTTCAAAGTTATGATACAAACGGAATAAATGCACACTTGTAAGCTGAGTTAACTCATCAGTAGGAGAACTGTTTCATACCGTTTAAAACATTAGTTCCAGACGGAGAGGGTTGGCACAAGAACACAGTGTTCTCAGTCTTCCTTCAATGGTTGTCGGCTGAAGGGTTAGCAGACTGCGGGCTGCTGCTTCAGCAGCATTATCTTCAGCATGAAGCCTGGCGGGGTTCAAAGTCCACGAACGCCATCAGAGTGAAAGAGAGATTCCACCGAGTCAGCACCCAAAATTCGTAAAAGTTGCCCTGAATGTAGAAACCTAGTTATAGCTCTCTTAAATATAGGGTAGTTTTGCTGGGTTTTAATACTTTTGGGCAGCTTATTCCGGATTGATATGGCATTAACTGAAAAGAATTGCCGGTACTTAACTGTACGTGCCATAGGAAGAAAAAAAATACGTGTCGATGACTGGCACGTCGAGAGTGCTCAAGCTGCCTTATTGTACTAAGGGGATTCAAGGTTTGACCATTCAAAAGTTTAAACAGTAAAAAAAGACCCTTCTGCAATCGACGAAGCCATAAGGGATTCAGCTTTATAAGTTTGCACCTTTGTTGGTAGGTTTAGTTACGGTGTTCTGTAGTAAAAACTCTTCTGGTGAAGAAGTGCTGCACCGATTCTATTTTCTTCCGTTCACTAGTGCGCAGAAGACTGAATAGAGGCGAGCAGCATTCAAGACTTGGTCTCACGTACATATTATAAAGGCTAGTTCTAACCTTGAAAGTCTTTAAATTTCTAAGGATAAATCCGGTGGTTTGGCGTGCTTTCGAGACTATCAGGGCACAGTGCTCTGACAAATTGAGACAATTTGAGTAGGATATGCCGAAATCCTTGATAACTTATGGTGATTTAGTTCGTGGCCATCATGGCTTATTTCAAATTAATGATCGTCGCCAACAACCATAACGGAACATTAGTGCCATGAAAGGGTGAGGCGCCATGTGCAACACAACTGGGCGAAGGCCAGAAGATCCTTTTTTTATCAGCTCGAGCACGATGTTGGGATCTGCCGGTTTATATCGATAAGCGACTTTTAAATCATCAGCGTACATAAAGGGTCTGCCATACTGAAAACAATCTGAAACGTCGTTGACAAACAGGCAAAATAGGAGCGGACCCAGTACACTACCCTGTATAACTCCACTCCTCACATGCGTGGGGTTGGAGATAACATTCGAAATTTTTACTCGTTGTGTGCGAGCATCCAAATAGTAAGATATGAAGTTCAGAGGCTTGCTACCTATGCCGAAAGAGGCCAGTTTCAGAAGGAGGAGTTTATGATCGACCCGATCAAAGGCCTTAGTAAAATCAAAATAAACGCTATAAGTGGCAAAACCGCTGTCTCTAGATTGCAGCACATAATCAAAGAAAGAGAGCTGACAGGTGTCACAAGATCGTTTCTCGATAAAGCCATGTTGAGCTGTATTGAGCAAGTTGTTCTCTGTCAAGTGACGCATCACCTTTTCTTTATTAAGGTCTCCAAGATCTTCGAGGCTGTGGAAAGTGTATTTATTGGCCTAAAGTTGTCGAATGAGGTCGATCGGCCATGCTTGCGAATAGGCATTATGTGCGATTCCTTCCACAACGAAGGAAAGGTTTTGCTCTCGAGAGCAATATTAAATACCTTACAAAAAATAGATGGAAATATATCATTCGCTTCAGCTTTTAGAAGGCTAACTGGGATGCCATCTGGTCCTGGACTATAGGATTGACGATAATGACGAATGGCTACAGTCACATCCCAGACGGTAAAACTTATGGTTTCGAGTATGGTACCCGTCCAAGCCCGGATAACCGGAGGTGCACCGAACGAGCTTTCACTAAACGTTTTGGATAGGAACGCATTGAAGCTATCGGCGGTCAACTTAGCGTCAGCTTTGGGGTTCCTTAAGCATCTTGAAGTATGGGGTGTTGCGTTTTCCTCTGCGCTTTTACTGTACGCGAAAAGAGTTTCGCAACATTAAGGGAAGGGCTTTCAGCGAAATGAGCCTCATCGGCTATCTGCTTTTCTTTGGAGAGCTTCTTAGCCTGCTCAAAGATCAGTGTGATCAAGGGCAGAACGGAAGTGTCGTTCTGCCGATGCAAACGACAAGAGAGTTTACGCAGCCTACGACGGAAAGACAGAGGAAGGTACACTTCATCCTTGACATGTATTACTTTCTTACGGGGGACAAAGTGGACGATGAGTGGATCCAACACTTTGTACAGTGCATAGGTACAAACATTTACATCCAAACATTGGAAAAATGCAGACCAGTCGAGAGCGTTTAGATGTGCCAGTAGGTCAGTCGTGTTTGCTGATCGAAAGTCATGATAAAAACTATACTTTTGGGAAAATCGTTCATCCGCCTCCAGTTCTAGTTCACTAGCAACTGTAAGATGGTTCGAACTCCCAAGTGCGTCTAAGGATGACACTGAAAGTGGTTCGCATCCCCTACAAAAAATTAGGTCGAGTGTGTTTGCTCCTCCAGTGGGAAAATCGACTTCCTGATCCCACATGCCAATATCTATTGCCTCAAGTAAGTTCTCAAA
>JAYGXS010000006.1:33189418-33204433 GCA_036362985.1 Ligula intestinalis
GAGTGAGGCGGAGAGAAGATCGATTGGCCAGATAGCGCAAGTTTACTGAGACAAGCAGGTTACAGCAAGTCAGACTAAAATATTGAGTTCCTGAGATATACAATGAAATGTGTTTGGTTAAAAATTTCCTTAGGAATAACGTGAGAGTCACTTTTATCCTAACGTGAGAGTCACTATTATCCTTAATAGTATGACAATATTAGGATAAGGGTATATAACAACACAGTGATATAAAGACTCAGCCTCGGCGTAAAATTCGGAGATGTGCAGATTTTTGTGGCACAGAGGAGTTTTTCACAAAATCGACACGTCCAAAAAGCAATTTCCAAACTTTGGAAATAATTCACAGTGGAGGCATTTTTCAGAGCGACCAGATTCAGATTTCCAAGTAGAAAATTCCAAACTTTGAAAATATATAGTCAATTCTTGAATAATTTCCAAGAAACGTGTCATCTATACTAAGATAGAGACAAAAAAACGTAAGCTCGAGAGACTTGAAATTCGCAAACAATTTCAAACTTCGCGCTTCGATGCAAAAGACAAGCTATAGTCAGCACTGCACCGCTAACAGTCCATATTGACGGTACTAAGTAACCTAGGATTTTCATGACATGTGTCCGTGAGTAGACAAGGTATAGTCAGCACTGCACTGCTTACAGTCCATATTGACCGTTCTAAGTAACCTAGGACTGTCATGACGGTGCCCTCTTTTTACAACCCTTACTAACCCATATACGCTTATATGTGTGTAAGCGATGCGGACACTGACTGACCACTTCCAAGGAGTCTTCACTTTGCTTATTGCCCTACAGATGGCATTGATGGTATATGCTAGTTGATTCTTTGATTATCTACCAGTTTTATTTGCTTATTTTAATTAACGCATGCAGAACCACTCTGGTAGGGCCTTTACATCCCCCTGAGACTGAATTCCCTGGGTCGCCTGGCCCATCTATTTCGCAAAAAATCCGGTCAGCTTACTCGTCCACATTTTTTACGATTGCGTTTCTACGTCCACATCTTAAAGGCTACAAATGCCCCCATTCAGTTCCTTTTCTACCAGTTATGCTACTTTCTCCCCATTCCTTTTTAGGTTTGTTTTACTGTTCACACATTGCTTACGTTTCGGTTATTTTTGGTTGCGTATAATACCCGCCCTCCCAGCTAGTTTACTTCGATAGTACAAATAGCCTTTCTCTTGTTTGTCTAGGTACGAAAGTTTTTTTTTTGAATTTATTTACGTTTCTCATAATATTATTGTTTAATTATTTACTATAACAGCCGGCATATTTTAACGCGCTGGTTAGGTTCCTGAAGCAGTCTGTGAATGATGTGTGCAGAAATGAGGGAGGCTACTTGTACTATCGCAAAATCAAAAAGTTAGTTATTACACGAGGGAACGCACGACAGGTCAGGGCTAAGAATGACCGCCTTCTTGGGCAGTTAAAACAAAACATTTAGTTTATTAAACGTCTATGGGATCGATGTATTCTTCCAAATAATATTTTACAAACCTACATATTTTTAATTTTAACATATTTTTTGCATAAAATTATACCTAAAAATGACTTAAATTGCGTTTCTACCACGACCGATGAAAAGACACAGCAATGACAAAAGTTTAGGTACCTGACTAATTTATATGCATTAAGCTTCTACCCCGGACCGCCCCGTATTCCCCCGTTGCCACTTCCGTCCAATCCGGGGATTGTGCTAGCAGGGATCTGCCCTTTGGAAATATCCTTTCTACGTGGGACGAATCCTTCGCTTGAACAATCTTACTGGACCGCGGATTATACCACGCTCTGGAAGTTATCCCTACGATCAGCACAAGTCTGGAAGTTCACTCGCTCCTAAGAACAACATCGCTGCTTCTGAATCTGATTGTTACAGTGCAAAGCACTCCTTACAACAAAGGCTGAGTCGTTCACATTACAAATTTTGACTGTTGAAATTAATTGCACAAGCAAATCTTTTCGCTATCTATATTAGCACGGCCGGTTGATTGCAGACTTTGAATTAATGCACTCTAATATAGTTTCCAATAGCATGGGTAACGCTAACGTGCACGATCAGTCTCTGCTAGCTGAAAGAAAATGTTCGTCGATGGATAGATTTGAACCCCGGACCTCATTGTTTAATGTCGGACGCTCAACCGACATCACCACCAGCTCACACTTTGAAGGCCAAGTCGCAAAGATATACTCTAACAAGTGTAATCAGGTTAACTAATGCAAGCCGCCTCGTACAACCTTTGCCAAGGCACTCCCAGAAATAGCCGAAGCGCTTTCAATAATGAGTACGAAATCCCAGACCACCCACTATGCAAAAACGCATCTCCTTTCACCAACCGTCTTAGAACCCAACACCACCCAGCCAAATAAGCCTGCGCTTGCAGATTGCGATGGGTGTCTTAACCTAGCCACGCGCGTAATGCGTTAGGGAGGAAGCCTTGAATTTAACGCGGAGATATGAGCAGTGCTCATAAAGCACAATAAGACAACACCACCGGATGCAGCGCATGCATAGGACAGGTCAGTGGTTGATAAACCAGGAAACCACGAGTCCAGCAGGGCCAAACGCAGATGTATACGCCAGCAGAAGGCGGATACAGAACGGCCCGCAAAAGACCAACCAAAGCCCTCAGTTTTATCGCGAGACAGAACTTAGTGCACGCCATGTGAACTAAAAGGAAGACAACCACTCCAAGAGAAGATTTCTGAAGAATAGGAAGTTGAATTGGACCAAAGGGCAAACGGTAACTTAGAAGAAAATGCTACCAGCAAAAGTTCCATAGAATCTTTCACAGATCTAGACTTCGAAACCCCTGCTGCTACTCTGCTTCAGTGCGATGTGACCATGGCCCAAGCTCGAGCAAACCGAAAGCAGCATATAGTGATACAGGGTGCACCAGAATCAACGGCTTTAGTTGCTGGGGATAAGGTGGAGCACAATCGAGGTCTCGTTCGACAGTACGCTAAATCACTGCTAAGGGGCACTGAATCTGTAAAAATTCTAAAAACATTTAGAATAGGCAAGGATCAGCCGCCGAATGGTTCAAGCTCTCGGCCACGACCATATATGGTCATTTGGGACACCGAAGCGCAGGCACAGCTTATACTGGAAAGAAAGTCGTCTCTGCGGACCATGCATGCTGGAGTTTTCTTTCAGCTGGATTATGAACCAAAGGAACGCAGGAAAATGCGACTTTTGAAAAAACGATCTAAACGACCTTAAGAACAAAGGCGAAACCGGCCTACAAATAAAAGAGGAAGAAATAGTCCACATTGAACGAAATTTTCTTTTGCCGGAAGTAGTCAGGCGGAAAACTTAACCAAGGTCAACCGGCCGGTTCTAGAATATACCACAAGCAATAGTGACCGCTGCCTCGAAATCTATTATACCAATTGTCAGAATCTCTTCAATAAACTTGCCGAACTCAAAACAATAGTATCTGAGCAGAAACCGCATATAATTGCATTAGCAGAGACTTGGCTGACCAAAGCAATAGGGATCAGCAAAGTCAGCATTGAAGGCTATCAACTGTTCCGCTTCGACAGATGTCAACGTAGGGGCGGAGGAGTGGCGCTTTATGTAGCCAACGAAATGTCCTGTTGTCAGAGGAAAAATCGCAGATATAGCCCTACGACGATATGAAATAATTTCATGCAAAATTAAGATAAGGCAACATCCGACACTCAATATATGCGTTGTTTAATGGCCTCCCGGCTCCAGCGAAAGTGACGACGTATAACTGCTAAGGTCACTGACGGTTATCTGCAAACAGGAAAATCTATTACTCCTGGGTGATTTCAACGCTCCTGGCATCGATTGGATGAGTCATGGAGTAAAGGCCGCAGCAGCACCGTTCAATTATCAACTACTTCAGTTTTATTTGGACGAATAGCTCATTCAACACATAGATTTCACAACCTGACTGCGAGAAGGCCAAAGATCAAGCTGTCTCGATCTCGCTTTTAGTAAAGAAGAGGGGATCATAAGGGAAGTGAACTCACAACCGCCACTTGGGTTAAGCGACCACGTTGCTTTTACCTGCGTGTGTTACCTATTGTCTCCAAAATTGCAAATTAAGAGGCACAGACATATTTAGAAAGCCGACTTTGAAGAAATGAGACGTACCGCTTCCGCAGAAAACTAATTACCCAGTACAAATGATACAAATGGATTATGGCAGCATATCCAGAGGACTGTAGAGCGCTTAATTGAAGACCATTGCCCAATGAAATTAATAAGACCATATGCCAGACCTCCATATGTCAACCAGCCGATAAAAAGGTCCATGAAGAAGAAACAAAGGTTTTGGAAAAAGTACGAGCATCTTCAAGATTCAACATCACTTGCCGAATATAAAACGCAACGAAATATATGCCGTAAGGAAATACAAAATTCTATAACTGCCTTTGAGCATCAACTTACAACACAAGCCACTATATGTCCAAAGAAGTTTTATGGATACATCCGCAGTCAAAGGAAGCACTGGGACGACAGTGCAACTCTAAAGGATAACCTCGAGAACGTAGTACTGGAAGGACCGCGGAAAGTAGAGTTACTGTCAGAGTTTTTTAGATCGGCATTTGCGATGGAATCCCCCGACGATAATTCGGGAGTAGCAGTGGGCGAATGTACAGCCGTTATTGAAAATGTTACCTTTTCTGTCGCAGACGTAAGACATGTCCTCAGTCACATCAAACCAGACAAGTCTCCTGGACCGGATGGGATCCCTGGACTGATACTTAAAGAACTGTCAACCGAGCTATCGGTGCCTCTTTGTATTCTGTTCGAGCTTTCCATGCGAACAGGGGACTTGCCTTTGCAGTGGAAGACGGCCAACATCGAACCGTTACATAAGGGAGGTAGCAAGATGTCTACAAACAGCTTTCGGCCCATAAGCTTGACTTGCCTTTCCTGCAAAATGATGGAGGTCCTTATGAAGCAGGCCATACTAAGATTAAGCGATGACAGTGACATCATACAAAATTTTCAACATGGCTTTCGGCGAGGGCGCTCCTGCCTTTCAAATTTACTGACTTCAATTGAGGCGTGGACAAGTGCTTTAGAAGAGGGCTTCGAAGTAGACGTAGTGTTAATTGATTTCCGCAAAGCCTTTGAGAGCGTGCCCCATCAACGCCTTTTACATAAACTGAGCGTTCTTGGCATCAAGGGAAACATTTTTGGACTGGATCAGGTCCTTTTTAGTCAGTCGAAAACAACTTGTTTGCATCAGGATGATCAATCGGACTGGGTTGACGTAGTAAGTGGGGTTCCTCAAGGCTCCGTTCTCGGTACTTTACTCTACATTCTCTATGTAAATGCCAGCCTTCAAGAACAGAACTGCGTTAAAATAATGTTCGCAAATGACGTTAAACTCTGGCAGGTCATTAAGCGCCCAAGCGACTGAGATGCTCTGCAAAATAATATTTGCAAACTGCAGACGTGGTCTGAGAGATGGCTGCAGGATTTCAATGCGCAAAGTGTGCCGTCCTCCACCTGCGTCAAACAAACTACCCCATCCCCCAGAGCAGCAGGACATATCACCTGAAAAACATCCAAATTCCTGTAGCATCTACGCAAAAAGACCTAGGCATTTGGACACAGAGGTATCTGTAGCCCTCATTACAGTCTGTCAAAGCTGCAAATAAAGCCACGGTAGTGCTGCACGCTATCAAAAGGGCGTTTCTAGCCTTCGATGAAGAAAGCTTTGGCAGAGTGTACGGCAAATTTCTTCGACCACACCTAGAGTATGGCATACAGGCGTGGCGGCCATGGCTAGCAAAGGACACAGTATGTCTTGAGAAAGTGCAGCGTCGGACAACAAAGCTAGTAAGAGGTCTAAAAAACCACAATTACATCGATAGACTGGCATGCCTACATTTATTCCCTCTGCATTACAGGCAACAAAGAGGGGATCTTATCCTAGTTTACGAGATAATAAACGGTCTTGAGAAAGGATTACGCTTTAAAGACATGTTTCAGTGGCACCCTCACCTCATCTCCGTGGGCACACAATGAAGCTGCGCACGAAAATGTTGGAGGTAAACCTCCGCTCTGAATTTTTCACGCAACGTGTCATACAACAGTGGAACAACCTTCCATAGTCAGTCGTGGAGGCAACTTCACTTCAAATGTACAAACAACGCTTGGATAATAACATGCGTCCCCTCTCCTCTATCCAAGTCTGAACTCTAACACACAGACATATATTGTAAAAAACAGTGCTACACTCCTCCCTCCAAGTCTGAACTCTAAAAAAACCTGAAATTTATTGTAAAAAACAATGCTTCTCACTGTTTGCCAATACTATGTTAGTAGTGGTAAATTTACACGTGCAAAATAGGGTTTTCAAAGGCCTTGCCTATTATCCTCACCTATGTTTAAGAGAGCTGTAACTAGTTTTCTACATTCAGGACAACTTTCCCGAATTTTGGGTGCTGACTCGGTGGAATCTCTCTTTCACTCTGATGGCGTTCGTGGACTTTGAACCCCGCCAGGCTTCACTGCTGAAGATAATGCGGCTGAAGCAGCAACCCGCAGTCTGCTAACCCTTCAGCCGATAGCTCGCAACTTTTGCCGACAACCATTGATGAAAGACTGAGAACACTGTGTTCTTGTGCCAACCCTCTCCGTCTGGAACTTATGTTTTTAAACGATATGAAACAGTTCTCCTGCTGATGAGTCAACTCAGCTTACAACTGTACATTTATTCCGTTTGTATCATACCTTTGAAGGCAGGTTTTTTTCACTTGAAACAAACTCCTAATCTCGCCCAGTATTGACGAAACAAAAAACCTGAAACAAAACCAATACTGGCTGCAACATAAGGAGTTTGTTTTAGGTTTTTTCCGGTCTTCGAGGTGTTGGAAGGCGCCCAAGAGGTGCATTACCAACTCTTTACAATTGCCTGTAAACTGGCATAATAAACATATTATTATTATAATAAACTGAAACTGCTCGGCTACATATTCACTCAGAATTGTACGAACACCGATCGAATAGGCTTCCAAAAAAAAATAAAAGGTCATGTGGTGGTCATAGGTCACCAATGGGTGAACGCCTGTCAAACCGATGTCAACCTAGTCAAAATAGCAGTAAATCGCGTAAGACGGAATCTAAAGTTACTTTATAGATAATTTTTTCGAGCTTTTTAACCTTCATAAGCCAAGCATTATTCTGAAAATCAGCTGATCGGACAACACAAGCAAAAACATCCTTTCAGACGGCGCAGTTGGTCGACCACTGCTGTCTTTCATATGGGTAATAACCACTCCATTAAACCGCAATTCATCATCGCCCCGACACCGCCCTATTCTATGTCACTGCTGATCATTTATAAATATACTTAGAAATGTGGGAGCACGGAGCGACTAGGCTTCATAACTAAAAAAAACATTCATTTGGCGGTCAAGTCATTATAGCAGTAAAAGCGGTAAGTCAGCAGTTGAGTTAACTTGATACAGTACTTTTTCAAGCTAATTAACCTTCATCAGCCAAGCCTTATCCTAAAAACCAGCTAATCGGACAACACAAACAAATGCCCTCAGAGAAGTCGTCGATAATCCACCACTGGAATCTATCAGATGGACTATAAGCACTTTATTGAACCGCCATTTATTAGCGCCACGCCACATGACATTTTATGTCCCTGCTGATCGGGTATATATTCATCCTGAAATTTGCGAAGACCAATCGAATAAGCTTTAAAACCTAACATAGTTCATGTGGTGGTCAGAGGTCCCCAACGGGTGACCGCCTGTCAAAACGATACCGATCAAGTCATAATAGCAGTAAGTCGGGTAAGAAGGAACCTGGGGTTTTTTTTTAGAGAATTTTTTCGAGCTTATTAACCTTCATTATCCAAACATTACCTGAATATCACCTGATCGGACAACACAAACAAACCCACTTAAAAACGGTGCAGATTGTTCACCACTGGAGTCTAAAAAATGGACCATAAGCACCTTATAGAAATGCTATTTAACAGTGCCATGCCACCTGTCATTTTCTGCCCGTGCAGATCGGGTATTTATTCACTCCGAAATGTGTGAATACCGGTCAATTAGGCTTCAAATCTCAGCAAAGTTCATGTGGTGGTCAGAGGTCCCCAACGGGTGACCGCCTGCTAGACCGATGCATGCCAAGTCATAAATGGAGTAAGTGGTGTATGACAGAATTTGGGGGTTAATTTGTAGAGAACTGTTTGGGCTTAGTTACCTTCATCAGCCTAGGATAACCTTGAAAAACAGCTGCTTGGTCAGCACAAACAAACACACTTAAATACGGTGCAGATTGTCCACCAATGGAGTCTTTCAGATGCTTTATGAACGCTTTATCAAAATAAAGTTCATCCATACCTTTCCACCTGCCATACACTGTCACTGTTTTTAAGGTATACATTCACTTAGAAATGTGAGGACACCGATCAAATATGCTTCCCATCTAAGCAAAGTTCATGTGATGGTCAAAGAACCACAACGTGTGACTGCCTTTCAGATCGATGCTGGCCAAATCATAAAAGCAGTAAACGGGGTATGTTAGAATCCCGGGGGTTACTTGATACAGAACTGTTTCGGGCTTATTAAGCTTTATCAGTCAAGCGTTATCCTAAAAACAAGCTGCTCGGACAACAAAAACAAACGCACTCAGAGAAGTTGCAGGTTATCAACCACTAAAACCAATCAAACATATTATCAGAACTTTATCGAACTGCAGTTCATCATCGCCTCGAAACCTGCCGTTTGCTGTCACTGCTGATTGGGTATATATTCACGAAGAAATTTGCGAACACCGATCGAATAGGCTTCCTAACTAAACAAAATTAATTTGATGGTCAGACGTGTCCAACGGCTGACGGCCGCTGAGAAATTTTCTTCCATTGTTTGTCTAGAAGCATCTTCTTTTTCCGTCTTTCAATTTCTGAAACGTAAGCGATCGTTTTAGATATCTACATTCCTTGCCAAAATAACCAGCCGAGGCTCGAAGCAATAGCCCCTCCTCGATTAACCCGAAGTTAAAGCTACGCTATGTAGAAACCACATTTGTTGTTGTTAAAAATGACTTTCTTGAAGCACTTAACAGGACCGTCTACTCAGCTATTCCGGGCATTTTATTCACGCTCGAATAAGAAGTTAACAACAGAATTCCATTTCTGGATGTTCTTGTGTGGAGAAATGCGAATGGAACATGACAAATGTCCGTTTACTTTAACTGCACGTATGCATAAGTTATTCTTAACAATGACAGCAACAACACCATCACTCACAAAAGAGGTGCCGTCAATAGTGTGCTAGGCCCAGCGAAGACACACCACACTGACAGAGACACCAACGAAAAATAGCCAAATTATAGATAAACATTGTTTACCCGAAATAGTTACCCCAGAGAGTTTGTACGCCGATGCATGAGAAAACAACAAACTAACAAAAAGGAACTGGATAATTCCACTAAGTCGCCTTAAGCGAACACATGGCCAGTCCTTACTTACATGAGAAATGTATCTGACCTCGTGCAAAGACACTTGCAGAAACACCACTTATAAGTGGCGCAAATCCGATGGCTACTTAATGCACTCATTTACTTCACCCTAAGCATAGGTTTGGTCATCTCTATACGAAAGAAGTCATCTACAAAATCCCATGCAAACCTGGTGATAAGGTATCTTGTGGCCAAACAGTTATATATATATATATATCTCTACACGCATCCATGAGCACCAATCGGCAGCAAAGTGTCATGACCGTTTTTTTAACAGTGACTATGCATTGCATTGATACAGGACCTAACTTTGCATGGAAAAAACAAGCATTGTCAGAGTTTGCCTCAGCAATAAAGCCGATCATTTCTTGAGGCCTTGCACTCCGATAATTCATGCATTAACCAGCGTTGTGAGTTAGCCGAAGAAAGAAAGGAAGAAGGACGAGACTGCAGACCACAAACATGGACCAAAGTCAGCCGCAATAAGCGTCCACACCGGATAGCCTGGACTGATGACAAACTGACGTAAAATTGAAATTGCTAATTAGCCATAACGCCCATGCGACTGATTACCATGTCCATTACGATTTGACGCAAATTGTGGCTGCCAACTAACACTCACAACGTATGACTGTATAACTGATTCAGCACTTTGAATTGCTTAATGTTCTTTAAAAAATTGTATCACAGTGTCGAAAATTTACTGAAGTATATTGCTCTTTTTTTCGAAAATTGAATTTTCTTCAAATTATATTGCTTGGAATGCCTGGGTTTCAGTGTTTACGACACAATTGCGATCAAGCTGTTTTTCTCGAGGCTAGACAAGGGGATATGTGTGCTACGCTTGAAAGTTGTGCGTGAGATGAATTAGCATTTATCCACAAATGCCGAAACCATAACATTTTGCCGAAGTCTGTGGGTGTGAGACCTGCCGTCAGATCTTACCCAGGATAGTACATAATACAAATGTACAAATGTATGCTTAACATCAGCGATAAGTGTGAGCCATTTGCAAAGTGCTGCTTCTCATACTTTGTTAATTATATCTGCCACAGCTTCTCAGCAAATGAGAGTCAAGTTTGTGTTGAAAAATGTCAAAAGTATCTGAGAAAACCACATTTTTTGGGAGTCCGAGCGTGGAACGGTGCACCTACTATGCGATTTTGGTTATGAATAGGGAGCTGAAGTGCGAAGACCTTCTCACCTTAATAAAGTGACTTAAAGTGACTATATCAGATGGCATCGCGTTATGGAAAGAATATGATTGGAGCATTTATAAAGGATGCCCATTATCGACTGCAAAAAGTGTCATTTTGCAAATGAACACAATATACAGGTCTGTCGCAATAACCTTGCCCTACACGCATTTTATCAGAAGGTAAAACAATTGCACACGCATCAGAAATGGAAAGCCGAAAGAAAAAATATGCCTCTAGAAAAACAATGGAAGACAATGTCTCAACCAGTCCGCATTGCAAAAGCAGAGAATGTGCTTTCCAAAGGAATATAAAACAAGCCTTCTGATTATAATTACTTGGACTTTTAAGACAGCTTGGAATCAATCTTATTAACAGGAGACCTGCCTGACTATGATCTGTTTTCTTTCAAAAGCAGTGTTGTCCATGCATTGAATAATCTAAATTGGTTTTAATATATATCCTCTGACGAAAATAAACCACTTAAAGATTTAAAAACTGGTGAAAATATAATCGTACTTCCCGCCGACAAAGGAGGCTAAACCATTTTTTTGAAAAATACAGACTACAAGCAGAAAACGCTGTCACTTCTAAAAGATAGCTCAACATATTAGCCTCTTCAAACAGACCCTACGAAGAAGCAGATATTATCAATTGACAAAGTCCTGACACGCCTTGCAGGGTCAAACCATCTGTCAGAACACACTGTAAAATGCCTGAATCAATCTGAGGCAAGCATCGTTAAGATCTGCCGATAAGCCAGAGTTCACAAACTGGAAGATCCTCTTCGACACATAGTGTGATAAATCAGTGCACCGAACTTTTACACGTCTGAGTGGCTATTCTGACAACTTCATCCACAAACGATGGATTAGGAAACTTCCATTCAGGAATTTGCAGACGTTCTACAGAAATTCAGGGGAATAACGGTCTCCGATGATGATATAATGGTCTCTTTTGACGTTGTTAGGATGTTTACTACAATAAAAATAATGGTGCAAGGCAATGCACAGAGGATGCCCTGATGAAATATGCAACGAAGGTCTCTGGATTTGCCTTACATGACATTGTGGACCATTGCCTAAAAAACTATTTTGCTTTTGATCATCACTACTATCAACAAAAAAAGAAGCCCCATTGGGATCCCCCATACATGGATTCCTTGCCGAAATAATCATGCAGAGGCAAGAATCAAATGCTATTCTTATGTTATATCCTTAGTTATATGTACTGTTTGTAGTCGACGCATTTTTGTTTGTTGAAAAAGACCATCGTTCAGCACTAGACAAGACCATCAGCTCAACCATTTTGGGCACTTAATAAACGCTCGAAAAGGAGGATAACAACAAACTCCCATTTCTGGATGCTCTTGTGCAGTGAAAAGTTTACGAAATATTTCCAACGTATGTTTACGGCAAAACACGTATGCATAAGTTGTTCTTAATTATGAGAGGGAGGAGGGACTGTGGTCGCACGGGGAAATATTGGTCATTGATCGGGTTTTCATGGCCGATGGTTGGGTTCAGACTTCGTCTTGCTGCGTTAACATCTTCTGTCAAACGCGCGAGCAGTGGTTGCCGTGTCTTTGCTCTGGCGTCGTTTGTTGCTTGGCTAGCGATCATCGCTGTCTGTTCCCAGTGTGTGCTCGCATTTGTCTGCATTGTTCTTGCTTTCATGTGTCAGTAGGCTCGTCTGGTCGGGAGACAGTTGTATCATTGGCGTGAAAAATGCCATTGATTTAATCAACATTCTCGGCACGTTGCTTTCACCCGTTGCCATTCTGTGTTGCCTACCAACCGTAAACGTGCAAAAGTGTTTTCCGGGTCAATGCTGCCATACTTGTTGCTGCCGGGCTGGCGATCATATTTGCTGTCATCTTGTCTCACAGCTTGCTCCCGTTTGTCTGCGTTCACTTTATTTTAGTCATCCTGCGGGCCTGTGGACACCATGGATTTCCCTTCGTTTGCGACTGCATCTGACGATCGTGCACGCTCGTTTGTGCTGTTGGTTGGTGCGCCTGTTCGGCGTTCAATTTCGTGGTCATGTTTACTTTACTTAGCCCGTTATGCTTCGTAAGCTGCTTGCAGCGTCACGCAGCGAGTGATAGAATTGGATGTGGAATGCCAGGCTGCGAGTGTCTCCCGAGTTGTTTGGTCGTTTCCGTGCATCAGGATCTCAGTGTCTTGAAAAGTGGACGTATGCTCTGTAGCTGCGCAATGTACTACCAGTAAGGCACATTGTTCCTGTCTGCGCACCGCTCCTTCGTGTTCGGTCACACGGCTTTTCAATTTTTGCCGTTTAACCGACATAGTTCACTTAACTCGACTATATTTGATCCGGTACACAACGTTGGCCGTTTCAACTCGGGAAAGAGTCACCTTGTTTTAATTATAAATCGTTTGATCGTCGATTCGGGTCTATGGGCGATGCCGATACCCGACGGATGCAGGAGTCGAGCGGCTGCTTCACGCACGTTTGCAATATAAGGTTGCAACCGCAAGAATTTAATTTGGTAGATCGTTGGCTTTTTTTACTGGGTTGAACCCTCTACTGCGCTCAACGATTACCGGGTGTATCCCTGGGTAGTAAACATACGCTATATTTGGTGGAGTACGGCCACTTGGTCGGTTCTTTCGCTGCAGTGAGTCTCAGCTCTTTTGTACAGACTTCGCACAAAGCTGCAATAGTGACAAAATGGGTGGTTGCTTTGGTAGTTCAGTATCTGACGCGTGTTGAGTGCTTTCATGTTAACTGTCGTCCTTAGGTTCCCGTTAACCTTGCGATGAATCAGAACGTCCAGGAACGACGCCTGCCCGCCGTTCCCTACCTCCATTGTAAATTGATAATGCATCCACATATAAATTTTAATCAACATAGGTGAATATAAAATAATAATTTGTATATTTTAGGCCCAAAGGGCCCTGTCGTTACAAACTTAGTGTTATCGTGAAAAAAATAATGATCATAAACAGTGAACTCTTATAATATAATGGTCATCGGCAGTAAAAAAAAACACCTACATCAGTGGATCAGTTTAGCGGGCCACCGATTTAAAAACGCTTCAGGATAACATATGGTCTTAATAGGTAACAGGGTTTGATGTTGTTAGTTTGGGAACTGATGCTGAAGGTTCTGGAAGTTTATGGTCATGGGAAAAATAATATATGGTTTTGTTAAGAAGGGCTCATCCGGGACAACATGAGAATGCAGTAAAAGTCAAGGCAACATCATCGAGTCGCGACCCACCAGATTCCACATCCAATCTCGAAGACCTTAGCGAAGGTTGCAAAAACGGAGTAGAGTTCATAGCCCTTGGATGTGATGCTTGACTCTGCAGAGAAAAATGCTAGCATATTAAAAAATCACTTCAGTATCCTGGGAAGAGCGTCAGGTGCCAGGAGGACCCTTTTAAAAATCTACAACTTGGGTGTTTGGAAAGGAAACAGACAGTAACGACTTTATTTCCTCGAAATTTAAATGTTTATATAATTTGCCTTAAAAAAGCGACAGTGTAGAAGACAGTCTAATATCAAGAGGTAGGTTGTTCTAAATAAAAGCATATTTGGCGTTAAAAAAGCGAGAACGATTTGATGTGGAGCTACGGGTTGGTAACATTATCATGAAAGAGTTACCAGCAGCGAAGTTCGGTCTACTGGAAGAAGAGCCTTAATTTGTGGGAGCTTAGGACTATTGCTATCGCTAAACAGAAAGCATAGACTGCTTCAAGTCTTCTTATCCAAATTGACATCTATCTAAATAACACATACCAGACACAGAAACAGAAAATATTTTACGAGTGAAAATTTGCTGAACCTTTTGAATTTTACAAAGGTCATGCTGGGATATGAGACCAATCCTGGACCATTAGAAGAAGATGAAAACAACGTTCCGGCAGCGACCAAATTGTAATTGTGCTGACTTTTAGGAAACACGCAATTTTCCATCATCAGATTTCTTGGTGTGCGTTCAAGCTTGCCAACGTATTTCTCTTACACCTTTTCCCGTCTTCGTGTATGAAATGCGTTTGAACGCGTTGGAATAGAGAGTAAACGTAACTGTTTTTGTGACTAACTGTGTGGTTACTTTGGAATTGCAGGATGCGTTTGGTGTTCGTTGCCTTCCGAAAGAACATATTTTGTATCCTCTCAACGGAAGTCATCTTGATATGCGCATCCAGGAAAGGAAACTCGTCGTTATTTTCCTCTTTCATCGTAAATTGTAAATCAGTGGATAAAGAATGTAGCAAGGCGTTTAAGTTCTAAACGTGGTTACTTTTGATACCGACAAAGATGTCATCGACGTATATGTTCAAGAATGTTTGACAGTTGCA
>JAYGXS010000006.1:33236930-33254220 GCA_036362985.1 Ligula intestinalis
TCGGAAGCGGTCAGCCGTCTTCTCACCCCCCTTGGAGTTGGAGTTGCACACAGGCCGGAAGCAACCATCAGGCGCCGGGTCATGAAGCCGTAAGACCCACTAACACGGCAGGAAACGGCTGGAGTCGTTTACCGAATCTGGTGTAGTTGTGGACAAAGCAACTACGTCAGAGAAACTGGGAGATTACTCTGGACGCAAATGGTTTAGAATGCAGCGGCGGTGAGGAAGAAAGACGCCAAATCCTAGGTTGCAGCTCATTCAACGGGACCCAACCATATTTTCAAGTTTGCCGAGGCCGAAATCCTCGCAAGAGGGGACAAACGCGTGAGCCGCGAGCTGTTCGAGTCATGGTTTTCAGGCACCCAGTCAATCAACAAGCGCAACGACTTGGCGTTCCCTCACGGTGTACTGAGACATTTCCTGAGCACCAGAACCAGTCACGTGGGAAGGACTGGGTGCAACAACAACTCCGACGACAGCGGGCACAATTGTCGCGCAATTACCAAACCCGCATCCGACGCGGACAAGAACGCTGTGGCAATTAATGACCAATCACCGCACCAATTAAGACCTCAAGCGGTGAATACAAGAACTGACAATTATAGTAAGCATGCAGGTGACCGCTGTGAACTATAAATACCATGCAATCGGTGCATGTATCACCCCTTATCTGTGCATGTCTCGGACTTGTTTACGATTACCTATGACTAAGGATTCCCGACGGAATCCGAAACGTCAGGCAAATAAAACTCTTGTTCCAGTGATCGCATCTTCGTCTTCTGATGAAGGTTTATAAGGTGAAAAACAGTTATGTATCAAGTAACCCAACACGCTGTCACTTACTGCTATTATGACTTGGCCAGAATAGGCCAGGCAGGTGGATTACCGTTGAAGACCACTGACCACCATATTAATTTTGTTTAGTTCGAAAGCCTATTTGATCGGTGTTCGCACATTTCTGAATGAATATAAACCCGATCAGCATCGACAGCAAATGGCATGTGGCAAGGCGCTAAGGAACTGCGGTTCGATGAAGTGCTAATGACCCATCGATTAGACTCCAGTGGTGTGCCAACTGCACCGTATGTAAGTGCGTTTGCTTGTGTTGTCCAACCAGCTTCAGAAGTTAATGGCACTTAACGACTCGAAATCATCCGGTCCCGATGACATCCCGCATAAATTACTAAAAGAACTTGCTGGGGAGCTAGATAAACCGCTTTCTATGCTTTTCAGTACCTCGTTTAACGCAGGTTGTTTACCCGCCGATAGGAAATCCGCACGGATCACACCGTTGTATAAAGGCGGCAAAAAGGTTGCTGCAAACAGTTATAGACCAATCAGCCTCACTTCGATCTGTTGCAAGATTATGGAAAAAGCAGTAAAACGAGAGCTGATGCGTTTCTTAGAGCAGCATAACCTTCTATCGGATGCGCAACATGGGTTCCGCAGAGGCAGGTCCTGCGTGACGAACCTGCTCCATTGTTTGGAACGCTGGACTCGGGCAGTTGATGGAGGAAATCCGCTTCATGTAATTTACATCGACTTCAAGAAGGCTTTTGAAAGCGTCCCACATCAACGAATTCTGCACAAACTCCGCCAAATAGGTGTTCGAGGAAATCTGCTGAAGTGGATTCAAAGCTTCTTACTTGGTCGCTCTCAAACTGTCCATATTGGTGACCATCAGTCGGCAGACGTTTCAGTCGAGAGCGGTGTCCCCCAAGGCTCTGTCCTTGGCCCTATACTGTTCATTATATACGTCAATGACTCCGTCCGTGAACTGGACTGCGATGTGGGTATGTTTGCCGATGACATTAAGATTTGGAACGTCATCAGAAATTCAGCTGACGAAGAACATTTGCAGCTAAACCTAAATCGTCTTCAAACTTGGTCTCAAGACTGGCTTTTGCCGTTTAACGAGAACAAATGCAGTATCCTACGAGTTGGCCGACCCAGCTCTCAGAACCCCATGGTTTACAGCCTAAATGGCATCCAAGTGCAAGAAGTGGACGCACAGAAAGATTTGGGAGTATGGATCTCTACGTCCCTTAAGCCCTCGCTGCACTGCGCAAAAGTAGCCAAGTCTGCGATGTCCGTCCTGTATCTTGTCAAAAGGGCTTTCTGTGCCTTCGATAAAGACTGCTTTGCTAAGGTCTTTGGAACATTTGTGCGGCCGAAGTTGGAGTTCGCAATGCAAGCATGGAAACCCTGGACCGCGAAAGACCTAAATTCCCTCGAGAAGGTCCAAAGGCGCGCGACCAAACTGGTTACCGGTCAGAGCTTTTTACCCTACGAAAGACGTTTAGCTAATCTCGATCTATTTCCGTTAAGTTACAGACAGCTACGTGGCGATCTGATACAAGCATTTCGTATAATGCGCGGGCAGGACTGCTGTCTTCTACCTGGCGACTTCTTCAAGTTAGCAACAACGACCAATTTAAGAGGGCATCTCTTCAAACTACGCATAACAGGGGCCAGACTGGACACACGCAAGTTCTTCTTTGGTAATAGAGTAGTTGAAGTTTGGAATGCACTCCCCGAGGAAATTGTTATGTCCCCATCTGTGGATGCATTCAAGAGAAATTTAGATTTTCATACCCGAAATGCCCGCTAAAATTGTATATGGCGAGAATGAAATTATATATATATATATATGTATATAAACATATTACTCACTGATTTTAAGTAATATGTTAGTTAAGAACTAACAAGAATTGCAAGCTTCGAGTCCACCAAACGTTGTGATCCGAGGCTACGCGGACTTGTAAAACTTTTCCCAATTCAAGCCTGGAATGCTCTGCCCGCGGACATTGTTGTGTCGCCATCTGAGCACACGTCAGACGCATCTGTAGGCATGTTTACGACACTAGTAAGTTAGAACAAATAGCCACTGAGCCCCCGAAAATAAACTGCCAGTTGCAGAATGCAAATTGTGGAATAATCACATTATAAAAACATTCTACTCTCTAATTTTCAGTAATATGTTTGTTTAGAAAACTAGCGATTATATTTCTTCTGTCAATTAGCAGGCAGACTCGTTTAACCAACAAGGGTACACGATGGGCGCATCGCCGACACTCGATGAGGTTTGCGTGACCTCCGCAACCTTCTCTTCGTGGGACCCTCGGTTTTATGGCGAAAACCACGATGGACTCTCCCTGACATGCTTCAAACACTCTTAGCACAGGCCATCCGCTTCGTATATACTCTGCACCCCCCCCTCCCCCAGGCGACAGTATTCTCCTTAAATCTCTCAAATGGCATTCAAACCGCTAGACTTCTGAACAATGCCTAAGGAGTTTTTTTCACTGTTGGCCCTCAGATTTTTGGCAACGCCACTGATCTGAAATGTTCTGAAGATCAAATGCATTGAAAAAACAGCACCAATAGGGAGTTCAAAGGTATTTACCTATATTTCCCTCAATAAAACCTGACCTGACCTGTTCTGACCTGACCAGCTGGTTTTCAGGGTTAGCCTTGGCTGATGAAGGTTTATAAGCCCGAAAGAACTCTGTATCAAGTTACCCCCAGATGCTGTCATACCCCACTTCCTGATATAATGACTTGGCCTTAATCGGCCTTAATCTGGAACCTCTGACCACAACATGAATTTTGTTTATTTCGGAAGCCATTTCAATCGGTGTTAGCACATTTTTGAGTGGATATGTACCCGATCAGCCGTAACAGCAAATGGCAGGTGGCGATTCACTGGTGAATTACGGTTCGATGTTGTGCTTATGACCCATCTGATAGACTCCAGTGGGGGACCAACTGCGCCGTATGTAAGTGCGTTTGTTTGCGTTGTCCGACCAGCTGGTTTTCAGGGTTATGCTTGGCTGATGAAGGTTAATAAGCCCAAAACAATTCCGTACCAAGTAACCCCCAGATTCTGTCATTTCCCATTTACTGCTATTAGGGATTTGGCTGAAATTAGCTCGGCAGATTTTTACTTGTTGGGGACCTCTGACGACCACTTGGACTTTTCTTTTATTCGTAAGCCTATTCGATCGGTGTTAGCACATTTCTGAGTAAATATATACCCGATCATCAGTGACAGCAAATTGCAGGTGGCGAGGCGCTGACGAACTGTGTTTTGATGAAGTGCATATGACCCATCCAATAGACTCCAGTTATGGACCAACTGCGCCGTATATAAATGCGTTTGTTTTTGGTGTCCGACCAGCTGGTTTTCAGGGTAATGCTAAGCTGATGAAGGTTAATAACTTCAAAACAATTCCGTATCAAGTAACCCCCCCTTCTGTCATTTCTGATTAACTGATATTATGATTTTGCCGGAATCGGCTGGGCAGGTGTTCACGTGTTGGGGACATCTGACAACCACATGAATTTTGTTTCGTTCGGAAGCCCATTTTATCGTTGTAAGCACATTGCTGAGTTAATATTAACCTGATCTGATGCGACAGCAAATGGCACGTGGCGAGGCGCTGATGAACTGCGGTTCGATGAAGTGCTTATGACCCATCTGATAGACACCAGTGGTGGACCAACTGCGCCGTCTGTGAGTGCGTTTGTTTGTGTTGTCCGACCAGCTGGTGTTCAGGGTTATGCTTGGCTGATGATGGTTAATAAGCCCGAAAGATATATCTATCAATTAAAACCCGGATGCAGTCATACCCCACTTAGTGCTGTTATGACTTGGCCAGAAACGGCCTGGCAGGCGGTCACCCGTTAGGGACCACTGACAACCACATGCAATTTGGTTCATTCGGAAGTCCATTTCATCGGTGCAAGCACACCTCTGAGTGAATATATTTACCCAATCAGCAGCAACAGCAAATGGCAGCAGGAGAGGTGCTGATTAACTACGGTTAGATGAAGTGCTTATGACTCATCTGATAGACTCCAGTAATGGAAAAACTGCACCGTCTGTAAGTGCATTTGATTGTGTTGTCCGATCAGCTTGTTTTGTGGGTAATGTTTGGCTGATGAAGGTTAATAAGCCCGAAAGAGTTCTGTATCAAGTAAACCCCAGATGTTGTCATTCCTCACTTACTGCTAAATTGACTTGGCCGGAAACGGCCTGGCGGCCGATCATCCGTTTGAAACAACTGACAACCACATTAATTTTGTTTCGTTCGGAAGCCCATTTAATCGGTGTAAGCACATTTCTGAGTGATCAGCAATCACAGCAAATGGCAGGTGGCAAGGCGCTGATGAACTGGGGTTCGATGAAGTGCTTATGACCAATCCGATAGACTCCAGTGGTGGACCAACTGCGCCGTCTGTGAGTGCGTTTGTTTGTGTAGTCCGATCACCTCGTTTTAATGGTTATGCTTGGCTGTGAATTATAAAATAGCCCGAAACAGTTTTTATTCAAGTAACCCGCAGATGCTGTCATACCCCTGTTACTGCTTCATGACTTGGCCGTTATTGGTCTGGCAGTTGGTCACGCGTTCGGGACCTCTGACCACCACATGAACTTTGTTTAGTTCGGAAGCCTTTTCAATTGGTGTTCGCACATTTCTGAGTGAATATATACCCCAGCAGCAGTGACAGCCAATGGCACGTGGCGAGGCGCTTATGAACTGCGGTTCGCTGAAGTGCTTAGGACCCATCTGATAGACTCCAGTGGTGGACCAACTGTGCCGTATGTTATTGCGTTGGTTTGTGTAGTCCGATCAGCTTTTTGTGAGGTTAATGCTTGGCTGATGATGGTTAATAAGCCCGAAAGAGATGCATATCAATTAAAACTCAGATTCTGTCATACTACACTTACCGCTATTAGGACTTGGCGGAAACGGTCTCGCAGGCGATCACGCGTTGGGGACACATGATAACCACATGCATTTTTTTTAGTTCGAAGCCTATTCCATCGGTGTTCGCCAATTTCTGCGTGAATGTATACCCAATCAGCAGTCATAGCAAAGGGCAGGTGGTGTGGAGCTGATGAACTGCGTTTCGATGAAATGCTTATGAACCATCTAATAGACTCCAGTAATGGACTAACTGCAACGTATGTGAGTGCGTTTTTTTGTGTTGTCCGATCAGCTGGTTTTGTGGGTTATGTTTGGCTGATGAAGGTTAATAAGACCGAAAGAATACTGCATCAAGTTAACCGCAGATGTTGTCATTCCTTACTTACTGCTACATTGACTTGGCCGAAAACGGCCTGGTGGGCGAAAACCTGTTTGGGACAACTGACAACCACATTAATTTTGTTTCGTTCGGAAGCCTATTCATCGGTGTAAGCACGTTTCTAAGTGAATACATACCCCATCAGCAGTGATATACAATGCAACGTGGCGAGGCGCTAATGAACTGCGTTTCGATGACGTGCTTATGACCCATCTGATAGACTCCAGTGGTGAAACAACTGCGCCGTCTGTAATTGCGTTTGTTTGTGTTTTCCGATCAGCATGTTTTGAGGGTTATGCTAGGCTGATGAAGATTAATTATCTCGAAACCGTTCTTCATCAAAAAATCCCAGGTGTTGTCATTCCTCACTTACTGCTACATTGATTTGGCCGGAAACGGCCTGGTGGGCGATCACCCGTTTGGGACCACTGACAACCACATTAATTTTGTTTCGTTCGGATGCACATTTCACCGGTGTAAGCACACTTCTGAATGAATACATACACGATCAGCAGTGACATCCAATGGCACGTGGCGAAGCGCTGATGAACTGCGGTTCGATGAAGGGCTTATGACCCATCTGATAGACTCCAGTAATGGACCAACTGCAACGTATGTAAGTGCATTTGTTTGTGTAGTCCGATCAGCTGGTTTTGTGGGTTATGATTGGCTGATGAAGGTTAATAAGTCCGAAAGAGATCTCTATCAAGTAACACCCAAATGTTGTCTAACCCCACTTACTGCTTTTATGACTTGGTGGAAACGGCCTGGCAGGCGGTCACCCGTGTGGGACCAATGACAACCACATGAAATGTGCTTCGTTCGGAAGCCCATTAAATCGGCGTAAGCACATTTTTGAGTGAATATTTACCTGATCACCAGCGACAGCAAATAGCAGGTGGCCGTCTGTAAGTGCGTTTGTTGGTGTTTTCCGATCAGCTGGTTTTGAGTGTTTTGCTTGGCTGATGAAGGTTAATAAGCGTAAGCAGTTCTGTATCAAGTAACCCCTAGATGCTGTCATACCCCACTTTCTGCTATAATTAGTTGAACGGAATCGACCTTCACACGTTGAGGACCACTGACCACTTCATTTAATTTCTTTATTTCGGAAGCCTATTTGATCAGTGTTTGCACATTTTTGAGTGAATATTTGTCCGATCAGCAGTGACAGCAAATGGCAGGTGGCGAGGCGCTGATGAACTGCTGTTCGATAGAGTGTTTATTACCCATCTGATAGACTCCAGTGGTGGACCAACTGCGCCTTACGTAAGTGCGTTTTTTTTGTTGTCTGATCAGTTGGTTTTCAGGGTTTTGCTTGGAGGATGAATATAAATATGCCCGAAACAGTTGTGTATCAAGTTACTCCCAGATCCTGTCATACCCCACTTACTGCTATTATGAGTTAGCCGGAGTCGGCCTTGAAGGTGGTAAACCAGTTGGGACTTCTGACCATCGCATGAACATCATTTAGTTCGGAAGCCTTTTTCATTGGTTTCCGAACATTTCTGTGTGAATATATACCCGATCATTGGTGACAGCAAATGGCAGGTGGCAAGGCACTGATGAACTGCCGTTTGATTAAATGCGTATGAAACATCTAGCCCAGTGGTGCGAAGAACGAATTTTACTTAATGGCTGTAAGATTTTGGGGCCGCATGTTGTTGAAGTTGTTGTTGTTGTTGTTGCTGTAATCAAGCCTCAATGATTTTAAGAACGGTACTTCCTCATGCGTGGCGATTGGCGGCAGTGGATCTTGAAAGATCCACCTAGTCCCTTCTCCCCAGCGAGGGAGCCCGAAGGTGGAAGTTCCAAGAACTGCTTCCATGTCTTGACGCGCGGTGTCTAGCCAACTGTTCGGTTGCCCTCCTCTTCGACTTTTCCAGGTGGGCTGCGGTGCCGGGTCGAGTTAAGTATGGGTAGGCTCGTGGGGCGGACGGCGGTGTTAAACGTCAGTCGCCTTTATTGAATGGCTTGAGATATCCTCGTGATATGATCGCAGCGGATGCGGACTGTCTCTTTTGAAATAAAGTCGCTATACTTAAATTTCATCACTGTCCTCAGGCACTTGTGGTCTAGGACATCCAGTCTTCACTCATATTCAGCGCACACAGCCCAGCATTCACATCCATAGAGGAGGACTGACCGGATAGATGCACGGTATACACGAATATTCGTGGCGATGTAGATAGCACGTCGGATCCATAGGCGCTTTCGAAGGATTGAGAAAACCCAGCGACCAGTATCGATACAGGAGACAATGTCGTCCTTTCTCTGCCCATTCGGTAGCAGCCTTGCCCCGAGGTATGTAAAGCTGTCTACTTCTTCAAGTTGATGGCCATTGATCCCCAGGGGTGCCTTTTTCTGGTCAGGGATGCAGCTCGAGAAGAACTTGCTCTTTCCGGAATTTATTAGCATGCCTACCGACATAGCTATCTCATTTTACCGCGGCATTACTGACTGAAAACCATCAAATTTTGA
This sequence comes from Ligula intestinalis, assembly GCA_036362985.1. Classification (NCBI taxonomy): domain Eukaryota; kingdom Metazoa; phylum Platyhelminthes; class Cestoda; order Diphyllobothriidea; family Diphyllobothriidae; genus Ligula; species Ligula intestinalis. Next base: position 33,245,502 of record JAYGXS010000006.1, read on the forward strand.
GGCTAACAGCGCAATATCACCGGCGTAGTCAAGATCAGTTAGTCGGCGTCGAGGTGCATGTTCAATGCCGTCATCTTCATTAAGGGCTTTGCGAAGAATCCGGTCAATGACGTAGTTAAACAGAATGGGCGGAATGATGCAGCCCTGTCTGACACCAGACCAGATATCGAACGACTGAGAGAGATTGTTGTGGACCAGGAATCGTGCGGTGGTAGACCGATAGTAGGCCTTAATCATCGCAATGAGTTTGGTTGACATTCCATTCAGTTCCATTATTCGCCACAGGGACACACGATGGATGGAATCGTATGCAGCGACAAAGTCGACGAACCAAATTGCCGTCGGTTGCTGATAGCTAGGGCGGAATTCTAGAGTGCACCTCAGTGTGAATATTCGATCCGCATATCAACGCCCAGCTCGGTATTTGGCTTGGTTAGGTCGTGTAGTGGAGTCACATACAGACTGGAAGCGCCTGAGAAGAGCAATAGCGGAGGCTTTTGCAGCAACATCGATAAGACTTACGACACGGTAGTTCTCGCATCTGGTCTTATCTCCCTTCTTGTGGACAGGTACAAGGATACCTGAGCCCCAGTCATCAGGAACGGTCTCTTCTCCCCACGCATGTACAATCACGTCATGGAGCCGAGGAGCCAGGGTGTCGACACAGGACTTGTAGATTTCTCCAGGAATACCGACCTCTCCACACGCCTTGGTGTTGTTTAGCCTCTGCATTGCATCGGTTAATTCGTCTTTGGAGGGGATGTCACACGACATGGCGTAGGCAGGAGTGGATTGAAACTCCGCTGTGGAGGAGAGGGAGGGTAGGATGGGTTGTTCGTCATAGTTGAGAGGTTTCTCGAAGTGTTCACGCCCCTCATCGACCTTGGCCGAGTTGTCAGCAATAAATCCTACATTCACATTGCGAACAGAATCATAGTGTCTGGGGCTTACTGCTTACCTGGCATATGATTTTGTACAATTTTCTGGTGTCACCAACATAAGAAGACTGCTCCAAAGAAGTCGCCGTTTCGTACGAATACTTCTGCGGATCATCTCTAGCGAACTTTGCTGTCAGCTTTCAAAGTTGGTGGAAGAAGGAATTGGTCCGGGACCTGGCTCGAGTCGTCTTCCGCTGGTTCATTCACTGCGACACCGCTGAGTAAATCCGATAATCATCTAAGCTTCCCCATATATGAATTTCTTCAGTTATGACCACTTGCTTTTGACTTCATTGTCAGCCTGGGTAATAAGACGAGACCGAATTTCTGTGCTTAGAGCCTCGGTAGTGTTGGATTGCCGGAGATTTGCGACATCAAGATTTCTCGCACGTGGCAGTTTAAGCACAGATGAGAGGTGAACCTTCAGGCGCATGCGAACGAGAACATGGTCACACCCGTGGACGTTACCAGTTTTGGCTCCTCACATCGACTTGCTATCGTGGACTCAGCTGCAAAACCGTGAACCAACTAGAATGAAATCGATCTGACTGGCGGAACAGCCATCGTTTGAAAACCAAGTCAGCAGATTTTTGTGAAGATGCATAAAGCATGTGTTGGCAACAAACAGTTGGTTCTGTTCGGCAAACAGCAGCATCCTCTCATCATTGTCCGTTCGAGAGACAAGCCCAAAACGACCAAGATGGTGGCTGTTTGTCAGGTCACCGGGCCCATTGTCGACATTTCTGTCCCCGGCAACAATAAGCATATCTCAACGAGGGAGTCGTCCAGCTAGCTCCTGCAGCTGCGAGTAGAAATTATCTTCCTCTTGCTGTTCAGCCGCTGATGTAGGTGCATACACAGATAAGACCCAGATGTTCGTAAAATGGACATTGAGTTGAGCATAGGCCATTCGGTCGTTGAATGGTTTCCATGCTAGTAGTGCACGGTAAGCTGCTTCTTAGAGGTCAATACCCACTACGGGTTTACCAAATGATTCATTCGGACCGCTGTGATACAAGGTGAAATAAGAAAGATCCCCCGGGATTTTGGTTTCTCGGGTGCCCGTGTCGGGGAGTCAGACCTATGACAAGCAACAAACATCCACGTGCTATTCATGGAGACTTGCGCTGTCAGACTTTGAGAATTAGGTTCCAGAAATGTTCGCACATTCCAGCATCCAATACCAAGTGTCTGTTTTTTGTGAAGCCATCCAATTTGCACATTATTCGCCCTCACCACCGGACAAGGGTTGCAAAGCGCGTTGGTTCCCGCGGACGCCGCAGCATGGGTGGTAAAATCGTTAGTTGACATGTTCATGAGGTTTCTTGGCAATTTTGAAAACAAGCGGGTCCCCAACGGCCGCTCGGATTCTTTGTTCGAGGTTGTCTCCTCTAGCACTTTGGCTCCAGAACCTTTCTACAAGGCAGTGCTGTTGGTGGCAAGCAAACCTATTTAATGACGGTTCACGCTTGCCATGTTACAGTGCCATCAATGGGCTTTGCGGCATTATATAAAGCAGTTGGTGCGCCATACCTCAGCACACATCGCCCTTGTAACACTGTCGCTGCTGCATCCGCGACTGCTTATTCTCAAGAAACGGGAGCCTGCTTATTTCGCAGCAAACCTTCACTGAATGCTGCGCCACTATCCACCACCCGTGGACGCACCAGGTAGCCTGCAGCTTGGCTAACGGGTAACCCTCCTTTACCGGGTAACCTGCCACATCAGTCCAGTTAACACTAGGCCTATTGACTCTATCCAATTACTTCTGTTTGCCGTATCCCTACCATACTGTAGTTATAGTACACGCTCCATATCCACACTCACACTCATAATAGCCGCGCCTACAGCTGTCTTTAGCACAAACGCCAACCTCAGTAGTTACTGAATACTCTCTTTTTCTACTTTTCTCCTTCCTCGTTTTTTACTCCTTCTCCTTCTCCTCCTCCTCCTCCTCCTCCTCCTTCTTCTTCTTTTTCTTCTTTTTCGCCTTCTTCTTCTTCTGCACGCCCACTACTGCAAAGTTCACCAGTTGTCTCTTTCTCTCCTTTCAGTTCCACCCATGAATGGCAACCGGCAAAGGAGCATGGGTAGAGCCTTTTAGTCGATGACTGATTGGTTACCACTCTTAGGATGGTGTTGGCCCAGGCTGCATGCAGGGCTGCTCTCACCATTCTGAGATCAAATGGTCTGTATGCACATGCAACGCAAGTCCTCCGCCCGCCACGGTCACTGCGGCCTGGAAGGCGCTGGCACTTTCTCTTACTTCAAATTCCCTGTTGGTGATTGCGTTCGCGCTCCCACTGGGTTTCAGGCCCCACCTCAGGTGTCCGAAAGCTAGGCGGTCACTATGCGGTGGGGGAGAGAGTGAGTTCGACCCTCGGCGCGTTTCTCTCCTCACTATAATAAATCTGAATGCGTCAGAATCAATCACGGTTCGAAAAAAACCGTGCCTTGGAGGGTTTGCCAACTGAAGGGAAAACTCGGCGCCCCAACTTTGCTGCTCCTTTTGTACACGTGTGTTTGTGTGTGCGTATGGGAGGAGAGGGATGACTGAGAAACAGGCTGCAATGGCTCCCTCTTAATTTGGCCTTTATGTCGCTCCCGCGCAGGCGGGAGCATACCTAGTGAGATGGCTGTGTCAAATGTGTGTGTGTTAAGTGATTACCGCGCCAGCTATCTTCGCCCTTCATCACTGCCGGACTTGTTGTCTTTGTCTTTACACCGGATGCGGAGGTAGGAGAGGTGAGCAAATGGGTAGATTCTGCGTGAGTCTGCCTAAACTCCTGTTTTCTTTCGAGCTAGTTCTCTGCGTTGCCCTTGCTTGCAGTAGCCTAAGTGTCACTTGCCCAGCTCACCTCAGTGTCTGCTGTGGCTTGTTTCCGCGTTTGCTGCGGCTTATTGGAGCACGTGGTGCCCATAATCGAAATCGACGGGGGAACTGTTGCTTATACAGACCCACATGGTTTTCGCGTCAGCATTCGTAAGCTGCATAGCGTCGTAAGAATGGCGTCACTTTTATATGCTAAGCGATAATGTAAAATAACTTGCTGTCGTTTGGCGACTTGAAGTACTTGATGATAATGTAGAACTGACAAACACAAGGGAGACGGGACTGACCATTTGTGGCTAACTAGCAGTCATCAGCAAGTCATAATCAATCATAACACAAAATAGGGAATTTTTAACTTTTTGCATATAACTTCCCTTTGACCACCTCACATTGTAGTAACCGATAACTTTTTTGAAAGTAGCCAAGTCAGTGGAATGAATGTCGGTTATCGCATCAGCGTTCGTAAGCTGTATCAGTCTGTTGACATTTTATGTTAGTAACAAAAAGACCCTCGCTGTTTGAAAAAGTATGCTCTTAACAAGTAGTGACCCTGATTGTTGTTGTGACATCGATGATCGCGTCAGATTTCGTAAGCTGTGTCAATATTTTGCTATGCTGCATTCAATCAAAGGGTCCCTCACTTTTTGACAAATTATGCACTGAGAAAACTTGTCATCGGAGGCGGTCGTTGGGCAAACTGCAGGATAAAATGAAGTGTCTGAACACTAAGGAAGCTGGGATGACCACTCTTGGCTTACAAGCCATCATGTTCCACCTGAACTAAGGTCTACATACCTCTGCGATTGTAACCTTTTACGACACGTACATCAAAACACCAGTCTCGATGCAGTGTTAGACATAAAATACCTGGATGTTTAAGGCAAACAAATACTAACTTCGGTGGTGATTATTGGTTTGATGGTTACGGTGATGGGATGCTGAAAGTATTGGTTGCCTGTGCAGATAGTATTGCTGACAAAGACTGGGATAGTCATCATTGGCTTATTAGCTGTAGATGAATAATATTTGAGTGCGCCTACTAAGCCATGAGTGGCCTCCGCCGGCAATACGAGTGCGAAGTTTGAAATTAATTGCGAATTGCAATTCTCTCGAGCTAACCTGTTTTTAGTCTATATATCAGTATAGAAAACACGCTTCTTGGAAATTATTTAAGAATTGGCTATATATTTCCCAAGTTTTGAATCTTCTACGTGAAAATCCCTATCCGATTGGTCTGGAACTTCCTTCACTGAAGTCTGTGCCACTATCTGACACCCGTGGACGCGCCAGGAAGCCAGGAAGGATAACCCTCCTTTCCTGGGCAACCCGCTTTCATCTAGTTAGGGCCACATTTTGGTTTGCTTTTTATAAATAAGGAGGTGATTGTAAAAAACCATTCGATTTCCTGAGTTTGATCACATACATAAACCTCTATATAGTCAGATTCTTCGCGCTCAAACACAATCAATTTGTCATCAAAAACACATTGAATTGTTCATACATTGTTAAAATATCGCCAATCGCTAGAGGCGAGGCAGACCAAATCAAATGGTTAACGGTAAATACTGATTTCTAATTATATATGATCTGAAAACCTTATATACGCATTTCTGCGCCTGTTTATAATCATTAAGGAATTATTACTTTGACATGTACTAAATTTGTAACGTTAAGTATAGTTTCTGATATGACAACTTAGTGCATTGAAGACTTGCGCATTAGGACAATGACAGAGAATCCAAATCTTTCACAAAATTGATTAGCGATTTTCCAAGCGATTTAAGCTTTTCCATCTCAGTTTATTATTCCCTTTCAAATTAGGTGTAATGTGGGCCACAGTCCTAACATAGTGTGAATGGTGGCTGTTCTTAAGGGCCACGCTCGCGTGTCCAAAATCTTCCTTTAGCCCAGCAGAATGCAATGTTCACTGAGATAGCATACGTTAATGAATACAACAAAATAAAAAGATGGTAAAAGTAAAGTATTCACAATAGACTTCACAACCTTTTTGATGAATTCCATGTAAGTACTTAAGCATACATTTGATTACACTATTTTGATTCATAGAATGTATGCAATTATGCGAAAGTATTCTTTTTAGGAAAATCATCGTCTTTTTTACGTGTTTTAAGAGAAATTTCCATAAGGTTCGGTAAAATTAGGAGTTGCGTCTTATCGAAGGAATTTTCCTACGCTATAAAGAAGACAGAATTCAACTGCTTATTTATATTGTTATCAGTAGGCTATATAAGACGGACATGCGTATATTTGATTCCGATTCTGCTGATAGTAAGAAGCATTGAATACAGTAGACGGTCTGACAGAAATGAGGAGTTAATCCACATGGAGTCCTCATAATATACTTTAAATTTTCGAATCGCGGGCATTATTCTGACATTATCAAATATAACCTGTTTGAGAAAGAGAGATTGTTCGATAAAAATTACCACTGTGCACTGCAAGTAAGAAATGCATATTAATGATTACATGTGATGCAAAGCGCTACCGTAAAGCATACAAGCGGTATATTTCTTACGATTCTGCCACAGACATTTCATTTCATTTTCACTGACTGAACACGTGCATCTAGGACGACAGTGTACATATAACAAAGAAGGAGAAGAAAGAGTGCTGGTTTCGCTGAAGAAAAACCATCAGGGTACGAAAACACAATTTTGTATTGGACAACCTTGTGTTTGACCTCAGCTGGTTGCCTCCGTGAACTGGCAATGAACTGCCCTTTGCTTGGTTTTCACGCATTCTTCATTATTAAGGCAGGGGCGATGTCAAGCCTGGCAGCCGATTTTATCTACCTCATCCTCAGGTCATGTCGATAATACATTTATCTGTGGATTACAGTGTCCTGGGAACAAAAGTGTGCTCACCTTTAAAACGCAATTTGAAAAATGTGATTTCAAATTATCATTGGGGTAGGAACCTATTGCGAAAACGCACTACTAGAATGCATTCTATACTATAATTTTGAACTGTTTTGTATTGTGTGTAGTGCTTGTTTCCTATGTCCAAAATAAAAGTGTTGTTTATTTGGATATACAACAAATGTTTATACGTAAAGATATGGCCGGATTTTAAACTGCATGTTCTATGCGTCTTCACACAGACATGATTCAAATCGCTGGAGTGATAACAGGCAATTCTTATAGAAATAAGTATGTATGTGATGAACCAAAATATTGTGATGGTATCATATATGAAGGAAATTCGTCAATGGGTATACTATTTTGCCCGGTTTACTCAGGGCCTAAAAACACAAAAAGCACGATCTTTGAACCAATAATTTTCATGAAGGATGATAAAAGTGTTGAGGTAGCAGACAGCAAAGTCGGAGACATACACCAATTTCGGTTGTATTATTGTTGTATACATAATTGAGCAGAAATGCACTCGTCTCGATCTCTTTGCCATTTGAAGACAACTATTATTACAGAAAAGAACAGGTACATTAAACTTTTTTTGTATAATCTGATTAGGATGATATTTCGCTTATAATAGCCCTTAACTAAAGAAACTTAGTAAAAATGAAATTCAAGGCTTCTGTCTGTTTTCCACTGTCATTTTCTGCCCATTGGCTTAGTGTCAACGCACTCATTTTTTGGACAGAATCAGTAGACTCTATGCCAGTGCTATATTTTTCTCTGTTTTAGGATTCTCCATCAACGCTGGTATTTCTTACAGTATCCGACGCACGTAGATTTCACACCGACACCAGTTTTGGCGCGCATGTTATGCAGTTTGCAGGTGTTATTTTTTTAATCCAGGTGGCTTTTTGGCAATTGTAAGTTTAGGAATACGAGTGACACTGACACTTCTGAGGCCATGGTTTTACAGAATTCAGTAAGGTAGTAGCGGCACTGGTGAGAAACAGTACGCACATTCTCTTAATTCCTCCTTTCATTGTTCCAAATGGTAGTCGTCATTTTTTCTAGAGGCCTACGCATTCCTTATACTTATTGATCCAAAGTTCATTTCCCATGCACAGTAATTATTTGACTAAAAATTTACTGCCAAACTCAGAAGACCAATTCTTGTTTTTTATGAAATGCGTGATTCGCCTCTGTCATCATTTAAAATCTGTGAAATTATGCATAATAGGCCAACAATTAGCATTTTTTCCACAGAACATACTATTTTCCAACCAAAATGCAATTGTCATGATTTCACTGAGATAATGTGATAATTGTCTGCAGATTGTGAGTTTTTGAATGCTTAACATATGTATCACCTGTCCTAGGTTCATTATGTTACGGACATAAATGGTTTATGCCATTATTTTCTATATAAATATCAGTAGGTTAGCAAGCAATCACGTGCAACTTGGCTGCACGGGCCAGTAGGGCAACCACATCTTGCATTTAAATAAAATTTCAGTTATTGAGTGAAATGTGCATCGATTTGATAATATTCACCACTTTGTCAACTATACTAAACGGTAAGTTGGAATTTTAAAAAAATATGCTACTATACCTGTGCTCATGATTATGCAGTTTAATAAAAAATGAATAGCACCACCAAACGGATGTAACAATATAAGATATTCCTTTCAGAAGAGATTCAAACATCAGGAGTAATTAGATGTTTTATTTTTATCTACAATAAATATATGTCGTATGTCTTAGTATTGCCTGGCATATTTTTGTATTCGTCGACTGCACCTCACATAAACTGTGCAGTTGCCTCATCAACTTAGCATCTATATCACCTTTATTTCGAAACACAGTGATCGACGGAACGCAAAAGTAAGATGATGGCAATTTTTAGAGAATTCCTTTGTGTTTTCTATATAACTTAGTATGTCTTGACTTCTAAATTATCAGCCACTACAGAAACTTATTCACATATTCTCCTTAACCGAAGACAAATTTACCAACACCAAAATAAAACATGCCTGCCCCCCCCCCCCCCCCCCCCCCCCCCCCCCCCCCCCCCC
>JAYGXS010000006.1:33254320-33286737 GCA_036362985.1 Ligula intestinalis
AAACACCCCCCCCCCCCCCCCCCCCCCTTCCCCTAACAGCAGCCGAAGTAGGCACATAACCGACACCACTTGCGTAACTGGGTAGACGAAATAAAAATAATATTGCACGCGTCCTTTAGGCTACTTTTTCAGAGATCTTTAGCCAATTAGAAAATATCATCAAATAAGTGGATGAATCGCATAATATAAATAGTGCAGGTTACCTATCTGCGGGGTCCTACCCTAAAGTCCCTTTTAACATAACATTCGTGTGATTGCAATTTTAATATTTTTTTCATCAACACGCCATTGGCCCATGGACTAACCTATCAATGTCTCGCTGGACGGTAACATGCAAGGCACTACATTTTTTCTGAGCACTTACAGAGGACTGGTTCTGCTAACTATCTGAGCATTTTCCTGTCGACTTCAATGACTTATTGCAACTTGTTGAATGAGTGGTTGGGCCCCAACGTAGTTGTGGACTTACTAGAGAAAATACGGATCAGCCAACCTATGCGGCAAGGTGCATTTCCGTTGTATAAGAAGTACATTTGACCAAAATAAGAAGAAGCTGGTCATCATAAAAATACGCTGGAGCAAATAGTTACTGATTGAACATGAGTAAATATGTGGAAATCCTCCTGACTCTATAGGTTGCTGTTAACCTAAAATTAATCTATAGGACGTTACAAACGTCGTAGTTTTTGAATGTTTTGTTGCAAAAAAATAGATGATTTCGAACAAGGCTGAAAAAGAAGCGTTACGTAGTTTCACGTAATGTCGGTTAATCACTTCTGATATTGTATATTTAGAAATCGGCATACCCATCACCCACAGACACTCTAAGTTTGCAATCCGCGGACATGGAAAATAAACGAAGACAGGTGTTGCGAAAATCCCCATTCAATAATTTAGAAGAACAGTTGGTGAGCATACGTATACTTTCGATAAATTCTCTTAGCGGCCATTTCATTGATATGGAAAGGGAAGGTACGGGCTGACAAGCGATCAATTAATTATTGTTCCAATCAACTTAGTATTAAGAATGGGGGCCTTGGGTTTGGGTTGATAAAACGCGGATTGTGACAGGGTAATTAGGAGAGGAGGGAAAAACGCGTGAAAAATGCTGGCAGTTCTGCGGCCGTTGGCCATGCTAGGCTTTGGGCCTGAAGAAAGTTCTTCTGCGCGCACAACACAGTATTCATCAGGTGAATGGCCGTGGCCTTCGCTGTTGCCAGCAGTCGTTAACCCAGGGATTTCAGGTAACCTGGTATGACCTTTTAGATCACCTTAAAGGCTTCGTTCGTGTCAACACGGTGTCCAAAGTCCCCCATATGAGCAAGAATGAAACTGTTGATGTTCCTGACTTCGCCTTTGTTAAGCTATGCTGGCAGATGCCCCCGTATCCTCTTGGATACGCGCTGGCTCGTGCGACCTATGTAACCTGCTCCACAGGAACATGTAAATGAGGAGATGCACATGGAATTGGTCTGGGCTGGCAGCTTATCCTTATCCTTGCAGTTCCTTTTTGATAACCAACTATATCGACAGATAGACGGCGTCGCCATAAGCTCCCACTTGGGCCTCTCCTAGCAAATATCGTCATGGGCAAGCTGGAGAAGTTTCAACTTAGCGACCAGATTCATGAATTTAAACACTACGGTCGTTATGTCGATGATATCTTTGCTAACGCCCCAGCAGACACCAATATACACTCGCTTCTAAATACTGTCAACCAAGCACACCCCTCCATTAAGTTGACTTTGGATATGGAAACGGCAGATTCGCTTCCGTTCTTGGACGTTCTCCTGAGCAGACGACCTGATGGTAGCCTCCGAAGGAGCGTTTATAGAAAGAAAACCTTGTCCGGACAGTACACGAACTTTCACGGTTTCGTACCCATCCAGCAGAAGCGTAATCTAGTCCGCTGCTTAACGCAAATGGCTAGAAAAATCTGCTCGGACGATACTATCGAAAGGGAGCTCACGAAGATCCAGGACCTTCGTCGAAGGAACGGGTACCCTGACAAGTTTATTCAGAAGAACATGATGGAGAGAGAACGAAAACCCTTAACACCCACCGTGGAAAAGAAGACCCTTTTCCTCAAAGTACCCTTTCAAGGGGACGCGGCAAGTGAACTGTTAAGCCGACGCCTTAGCCAAGCCGTATCACGAAGCTTCCAAGCGGCCAAAGTTCGGGTGTTATTATCAACAAACCCGGCACTACACGGCGAAGGTAATGATAAGCTGCCAGCCCAGACCACTTCCATGTACATCTCCTCATTATCTTGTTGCTGTGGAGCAGGTTATATAGGTCGCACGAGCCGGCCCTTATCCAAGAGGATACGGGAGCATCTTCCAGCATGACTTAACAAAGGCGAAGTTAGGAACATCCACAATACCATTCATGCTCATATTGTGTTATCTGGACACCGTGTTGAACCGAACGAAGCCTTTAAGGTGATCTAAAAGGTCTCACCAGATTAACCTAAATCCATGGGTCAACGGCTGCTGGCAACAGCGGAGGCCACGGCCATTCGCCTGATGAATCCGGTGTTGAGCGTGCAGAAGAACTTTCTTCAGGCCCCAAGCCTAGCATGGCCAACGGCCACAGAACTGCCAGCATTTTCCACGCGTTTCCTCCCCTCTCCGAATTACCCTGTCACTACCAGCTTTTTATCAACCCAAACCCCAAGCCCCCATTCCCAAGACTAAGTTGATTAGAACAATAATTAATTGATTGCTTATCACCCCATACCTTCCCTTTCCATATATATATGTAATGGTCCGAAGGGATTTTATGGAAAGTATACGTATGCTCGCCAACTGTCCTTCTGAAAATCAGGTGTCTTATGCTTTTCCTTTGACTTAAGCAACTTACCTTGCTAATAAGCCTTCATATTTTGAGCACAGAGTTAGTGATGACGGTGATTATGGCAATTGCCTTGCGAGAAGATTTAATAATGCCGATTGTAACTATAAACCATGTACTATATTTCACAGACCAATCAGCGCGCTAGGTTACCGTTCGGATGATTGACTACAATTCGATAGATTTTTGCACCTCCAGCTTAAGTTAATACGAAAATGTCTGGATTAACACTGAATAGTCATTTTTAGTCCTCAATTAATGGAAAATTATGGTGATCTATAAATTCTACAAAAAACATGCTTTGGTGCCACAGCTGGAATTGTGGGGCCTACCATACCTACAAATTCCCATTAGGGCTGTTTGTGTTGACGGCGTTTGCTGGTGCGAAATTTGATAATTCACTCCGGTAATTTCTGTTCAAGAAGGCAGAAAATTTAGGACTTTGTTGGCAGTTACTTACGGAAGCCTACCAACGACAGCATCGGTGGTGGTCGAGGCGAAACTCAGAACGCTTATGATGAGCTGGACAGAAAAGTTGACCATTGTGTGTGATGTAGTGTACGATCGGATTACGGAACGGTAGGAAGTTAAGATACCTTGGAGGCTGATAAGGGTGTTGGACATGGGGCGGTAGAGAGTGCGAAAGTTGCGTGGAGGGGAAGAAGGAAAACTGGTTGCGCGTACACATGGATTAATGGCAACTAATGTAATAATCTGTGCGAATTAGTGCAAGATCGGTTACTTTCACAGAGCTTAACCTACGGGTTAAGGCACTTGCCTGGATGATGCTGCAAGGTGTAGGGTTAATTCAAGGATCAGAATATGAGAGTTTTCTGCCAGTAATGACCTTAATCTGATACTTTGCTGGCAACGGACACCAAAGGGAGCGACATTACGCTACCTGAAATATATCCTCTCCTTCACTGCCCCTTCTACATACAGTAATGGCATAACGCAGACCGTGTTGTGCTCCATTGCATTTGAGTTGTGGCACAGCAGGTCTTTGATTTCGAATGCGACCTTCAAGTGAGCGCGGAAACATGCACAACCGTTGTTTTCCGCCTTATGGCCGACCGTCTCAGCTGCTTTGCAAACAGAGTCTGAAGTTAGAGCGTCCTCCTTAATGACCGAACTGGAGGAGCAATATAGCTTGAGAATAAAATAAAGAAGAATTCCAATTCATTATCCAAAGTTTATTATTTAAGGGGCTTTGTATTTTTTTTCAATTAACAACAGCTAACACTGAGGGTCATATTCACAGCGTTATTCTGATACCGGAATTGGCGTGTTATATAATATAATTCCATTACGAAGATGAAGAGATGCTGGCGTTAATCCATTCTACCTTGGGTGCTGTTAAAGCAAATCCGTTGTGGCCGCCATGGCAAAGCTCTTTTCCATACGTAAGGACACCGTAAACAACCCATTTGGATCCGTCAAAACAATGTAGCCCCCCTCCGCTGTCGCCGCGACATGCCATCTGAAAATAAAACGAAGAAAAATGAATGTGCAGTTGTTTCAGACATGCTTGTGGCTTGAAAGTGGTAGTTTAATACTCACCCCGTAAGCGCCATCCGTACAGACATCCTGCATTTCGTTCATAAGCGGGTGTAATAATTTGCATTGAGAAGTCGATATGATCGGAGTCTCTAATTCCATCAGATTTTCAGGAGGGTATTTGAACGGTGCATTGGGTGGATTAGGGAGCAGACCCCAACCAGCGAAGTAGCAGAAGTGCCCAACGGAGAGAGTGAATCCCGGTTCAGGAAGGCATGCATATTCTGTGTAAGATGCTTTTGAGAGAATATGGTGGAATGCATATAAAAGAGATTACATTTTGCAGTTAACCGCATTCCCATAATGAATAATTTGCGTGGGGTCAAACAATTTCCGTAAATGTATTTATTTTATTTTAGGTGGATCAAGATTCAAATAGAAGGACGCGCTTTATATCCAAATGGGAAATTCTAAAAATACCCTTTTTGCATAATTACAGAAGAAAAGTCAGAGTGTGTTGTTTAGTGTACGATAACACTCATCAAAAATTTTGCTTTTTTTATGAATAATTGCACTTTTTTTGCAATGACTTTGGAGCAAACGCTTGAGTGAATTGTTTGGTTTTGCAGCATTTGTATCCATAACTTCAAACAGGCCAGAGGAACAATGACCCCGTGCAGAGCTTCCCAATATGCAGCCCATCATTAAAGAAGAGACGTTTTGCATCCATTGGCACTTGGTTTACAAAAAAGAGTTTCGGTTATAGATGGAGGTACTTGAAACCGCTTATGTTTTACTGACAAGCGGTGGCAGGCAATTGCAACAATATTAACTGGGATTGAAAAAATAATAAACGAATATGTTATTCCAGGAATCGCAGTTTTCTATTAAACTCTCAATTGAATTTGCATTTTGGCCTCTAAATTCAGTGGGTGGTGTTTCTTTAAATCATATTGCAAAAGGCTTTGCTTTGTCTAAAGTTATAACAAAACTTACAGAATGCGGTGAAGATAGGTTTTATTAAGTTTTCATACTGTTTATTCTGCAGGAGATTCCCTAATTGGTTCAGGTATACCAAGAGGCACGATGACGATTGCAAATTTTGGGATCGCTGGCGAACACGATGATAAACAACTGCTTCAATGGTAAAAACAACCTAGCTGTGGTTAAGATAAACCCTTTTTGAACATATGGCTCATTTAAAGTCATGAACGAATAACTCCCTCTATGGGCCCTCTTGGCTAAAATAAAAAGATTTCGGCAAATTTTTTTACTAAGGTTGAAGGTACTTTTAGACTTTTTGAATATGAAATGCAGGATTAAATTGCGTTAATTGTGTTTTGTTTTTCAGCATTAAAAATGGAAGTTTTTTAGGTCGTTGCCTTTTATTACACAATCCGTGTTTCTTGAATAGCATTTCTTAAAAAAAGCTCTCGGGTATAAGACTTTGCTATTCCCAGTTGTTATGCACATTTAACGTGCGCAATGCATCTTATTAAACAAAGTGGTGGATCAAGACAAATGACGTTTTCGTAAACTAATAATGATTTTACCATTTGTGGATGCGTAAAACTGTTGTGTGTAGAGTTTAGTAGAGTTGCATTACCAATGGTTTATATTCAAGGCCAATATATTTCATTTACACTGAAGGGTCAACTGTAAACATGCAAACGTCTGGCTTCCTGCGAATTTGAATTCATTGTTGAAAAAAATTCCAATTTGTAAATTTATTTTAAATACAACCGACTGTTACAGCATAGTTATTTGTGAAAAGAAAGGTCTTCGAAAAAATACGAATTGCCCTCGGGAATGGTCAAACACTTGTTCATCTTAACTATACACGATATGTGAGATCTTTGAATGTTGCACAAGAGGTCTTGAGGACAGAGGTTACAATTAACAAGGTGGGATTATGTGGGAGGGTTATGCCGACGTTACTGCTGCGGTGATATTTTGTTTTGTCGAGGGGAGAGAGGTTTTAACGTTCGGAAAGTGGGCCGCATGCTTGGGGAAGGGAGAGGCTTGTTTAGAGTCAGTGAAAGTTGACTTGACCGAGCTGGGACAGCCTGCTATTGTTTCATTCTAAGCCCAGATTGCTCGACCACGTGCGATAAATAGGCCCAGCCTTAAACAACAGCAAGCTATCGCATGTCAGTCTAGTGGAATTCCATAAGCACTGAAGTAGCCGTCCCGCTCCCCCGAACACGTAGCCCACAGTCAAAAGGTAATCTTCCCCCTCGACTCACCAGCCCAACCTACCATCGCAGGAGTCACGTCAGCATAGCCCTCCCGCGTAATCCCAACCCGTCCATTGTAACCTCTGCTCCAAATACCTTTTGTGCTATTCTCAGCCCTCAATTTTTATTTGGTCTGTCATCGAACAATGTATTCCTGTTCTAAAATTCTCCAGTAGAACTCGATTTTTCGAACCTCCTCTTGGAATACTGACTTCTTTGATCCAATTTAGTTAAATGTTACCAGAGAAAAGTTCATATTCCCTTACGGTATGAGAACAACGTCGAATGTGTCGGCAATTTTGCTATTTATGTGGACGACATTGTGCTTTTAACAAGCAAACTTACGGTGCGGTTGATAAAATGTTTAGTGTGCTGCAGGAAATAAATCATGAAAAAAAAAATTTTTAAACAAAAGCAATACCAATTGTTTAAATCAAATTATATATTTTCCACGAAACATTATAGATTCTTCTACGGTATAAAGTAGAGGTAATGTATCCCTATCTGAATTTGCCAATTTGCGCGACCTAACTATTCTACTAGATCACAGATCTTAAAACATCGACGAATACGGTGAAGAACTTCTTCATTGTACTAAAAACAATATGATGAATCATTTTTTAAATCATGGGATACAACTTCGGTTGGTATAAGTATTAAATATGGCAGAATTTGCTACAAAGCGCGTATAATAAAAAAAACATTATTCGTTCTTGCTTTTGAAAAAAATTATATCTACATATAGAAAACGTTAGTTCACTCATATTTATTTCTTTAATAAAATGTGCATTATTAGAACTAATAATAGTATTGCATTTTATTCTAGACCATATAAAACCTGGACTGCTGAGAAAAAACGTACATCGCTTCACTTCACGGCCCAATTGCAGAAGTGCCATGTCAAATCCATGATCTTCTTGCACATAATTGGGATGAATGACTACACCTGTTACTCTAACATTGTAACTCGGACGGCCACGAGAAGTGTATTGATGGTCTGCCACACTAACAGCCATGTCATGTCCTGTGACAGCAAGAATATCGAATAGTTGACCATACGTGACAGATCGGCATTGAAGGACAGTATAAATGCAGTGAGCGGCTGTCAAAACCCACTTGCGCGCAATTAGAGTTCCTCCACAAAAGGGAAAGGCACCCATGGCAGCACTGTAGACTCCAACCTATGTGGAATATAAGGAATGTTCTTTATTAGCAGTAGACGACCTTACTCGTGCAAAGTAATTGCAGAAATCGGAGGTGTTAATTTGATTAAACGTACGTCTAAGTATGTTATTTATTGATTGGATAAGAGTATGTGAATGTGTTTGGTTCAGCAATAGCGTTGCATTGTCAGCTTAGTCAGTCAATACGCACCAATCATTCACCGTTATACAAATGAAAACTTTTTAATCGATTTGGTAATGCATTTAGTAAATATTGCAAGTAACATTTGTTGGAAGAAACCATTAAAGCAGGGTAAGTCTTCTGCAACACAGATTTAGAACAGAGAAACCTTTTGAATGTTTGTGAGAAATTCAGCGACGAGCTGCTGGGTATTGTAATTTTGATATACAAAATCGATTTGAAGGTATTTAATGAAAGGAAAATCTGAGTCGAAGCATTTATTAAAAATTTTCAAAGCGTCAGTTGGGTTTTGAACCCGCGTATTACAGAAGGCCTCTACCCGAAAGGAAGTCCTTGACAGTTGACAATAATGGTTTTATTTATCCATCCTCATAAATGTGTTTTCATTTTTTTAACTTGGAGATTCGCTGAAGGCATTGGTTCTCCTTGAGGACTTCTTAGAATTTTGTAACTAACCATTAAGATTTAAACTTGCCATGTATTCACATTACTAAGTAACATATTAAGCGTTATGTTGGTTTGCCTTTGGTGGGCAGTTTTTTTGTTATCTTTCAGAATTTTTCGTCACGCATGCACAATAGCGCTTACGACTCTACTTAATTTTTGTAATCGAAGTCGCAGTTCACGATTTAAATTTTGTAAAATAAGCATAAACCAATTCCGCCAACTTACGTGCCATGGCCAGCTGTTTGGCAGGGCTTCCGTCTTTCGTGGTAGGTAACTGTCCTCAGGCTTCTGGGGTCTCCACCGTTGTCCACATCCCTGCGGCCGGCTCAACTTGTTACCTGTCATTTAATATATTTCGCTACAGGAGCAGTTATCAAAGGTAAAGTATTTTTATGAAAAAGGATGACCAAATCATATTGCCATAGCACTGCTAACAAACCTTATCCAAATAATATATAGTGCCGTTGAAATCGGCACTATGCTGAAGCAGAATTCAAAAGATATCATCCTTATCCCAAAACAATGCAAAACTCTTTTTCTATCTTATATATTTTAGAGAATCATACCCAATATGGCGATCCATAGAAAGCATCCGCCAAGTATGTAGACCATCAACCGCATTTGAAAATACTGCGACGCCTTGATGCAAAGCCACAGTTTTTCAGCCTTATAAATGAAATAATTCGCTGAAATCGATATGGGCCAATAAGGAAGAACGAAAACATGTTTTGCAAAATAAAAATTTTCCCACTTACTTATTTTGTCAAGCTTTGCACCATTTTATGACACATGGTTTGAGCAGACAGTAGAGTGCAAAGATGACAAAGGAGCGCAAGGGCTGGTTGCTAAGCCAGCGAGGATATGCTGCTATGCTTTTGTTTTTCAAGTTTATTCAGAAACCTCACTGCACATTTCTTTAAAATTGTCTTTACGGTGGAAGCCGTGCAGGCCCCACTGCTCAGCGGCATATAGCGGGACGCATAGCCAAATGTTAAAATAAATACATTTTTAATTTACAAGAAACGTAACAGACTATGATTCCTGAAACCGACTTCCTTCCTGCTGCTTTATTCAAAAAATTGGATTTGTGGCACTGCTGTTTCAAATCAAACAGCCGTTTGAGGAGCCAAAACACTGTTAAGTTTTGCATTTGGCATTACGGCCTCACACTTATCAGCAAACATTCAGAGAATATCTTCGTTTACCCATGTGGTTGTCTGTACTGTTAAACTAATTTATATTCGTTCATCTTCTTCAGTTTAGTAAAGGACAATATTTTTTGCCAAAAAAGGATGTGATTCACAAACCAAAATGTTATACAGCTGATGTGACTGGCAGCAGGCTGGTAAGGGTGTTAAACCGGAGAATCTTTTTTTGCGATGATAAAAGCAAATATAACTTCCGATAAAAGCAAACCGCACCGAAAAGGACGTATTCTCTGACCTTCAATATCTACTTTACGCTAAAATGAGTGCTTCGGTTGTTTTATGACGGTTTTTTATATACATTGTTGCTTACTATGTTGTTTAAAGGATCTGGTTAGCCGGGAACTGACGCTGCATGAAAAATGGGGCCGTCAGCGAGCATCGCGGACAACTAAACAATGCGGGTCACGACCGGGGACGACGGAACGAATGCACATGCGGACGGTGGCGGACAGGGTGAAGGAGGAGGCAGAGAGCGAGGCGAAAGGCTGACACATTGACTCAGTCATGACTGGAAGAACACGCTTAGTAGCAACGCAAATTCATTTTTTTCGCACGCCAGTAACGAGATCGGTTTTCTGTGTATCTCGAAAACTCATTTGCACATTTGCTTCCTAATAGGCTGAAACACTCCGCTGAGATAAACAAAGTGGCATGCTGGTCAAAAGTTCGAACATTAAACAATGATTACATCGGTAAGAGAACCATGACAGGAGCGTAAGTTGCGTCCGTTATTGAGCTCAAAAAGGAGAACGAGCACGGTCGCCGCAGGTGAAGTTGTTTTTTATGCAGGGTTGGATCGTGACCATCGTTTATTGGAGGGTAATTGGGAACTTAGGACAAATAATTAAAGATATCACAGACTAATCAATTCCTTTAATGTTCCCAAAATTGTCTGTTTGATTAACTGCGAATTTTAAAGGATATAGCAGTACGTCGGTTATATGGCTGCAACAATAATCAAAACATAAGCCACTCACTTTAAGCGGACGAAATAGTTTTACTTCTTACTCTTAAAACTCATTAGATCTAGCGGATCAATTCCTCAAGTTAGTTGATATTTTATGATTTAAAAGAATAACTACAGGTGATTGGGCACCAAACACATGCGCTCAACTGTATGCTCCAAAATGCCCAGATGGTCTTACTTTCGAAACCTGTGTTTA
Organism: Ligula intestinalis; assembly: GCA_036362985.1. Lineage (NCBI taxonomy): Eukaryota > Metazoa > Platyhelminthes > Cestoda > Diphyllobothriidea > Diphyllobothriidae > Ligula > Ligula intestinalis. The sequence goes on from JAYGXS010000006.1 coordinate 33,265,091, forward strand.
CGTGGGTTGGCGTTTTTTAACCGACGCAAATTAAGGGAGTGAAAAATAATGTCAGCAGAGGAACTTATTTTAAAAAAAAATCCAAGCATTGTCGCTGACCTTCATCACTGCGAGTGCAGATCTTGACCCGAGATTGTCTGCGTCACAGGGCAATTAAAACTACATACATAAAAGCTTATTTCATGTTGTGGACACCTTTCTGTGGCACAATGTTATTCAACGTCCTTTTAGTCATAGTGGAAAGAGCAGTAAGAGAGTGGCTCTAGTAAAATAGAGACTTATGGTGTTATCGGCATTAACGACAAGTTCAGAAGATGAATTTCTGAACAAATGCTTGTTTTAGATAAACTGTAGTCAGACCTTCATGTAAACATGTATATTATGTTGTATGAAGTGTGCTGTTGTGGCGCAAAAACATGAATTCCAAAATTACAAGATACGGTGAATCGGAGGAAAATAAGGGTCAACATTTAGTGAGCGTGTTAGATATATGTGAAGCGGCAAAAATAAGCACGATTAGAACAAAGTTTTTCTACCTTTGAAGTTTATTTCAGTCCATTTGATGAAGATAATAGGCAATGCCTTTGAAAACACTATTGATGGCATGCCGGTGCGTCACACGCATGCACATATCAAAATTACCTCCAATAACGCAGTATTGGCAAACCGTGAGTTGCGGTTATGTTACAAATAAGTATGTTGGTTAGATTTAACGCATCGACGATTAAAAGGAAACGCATATAATAATTAAAGTGGTTTGTTTGTCCAACGGAATGGAAGTGGTACATATGACTGTGTGCGGGAGGCAGTTCCATTGTTGTGTGGAACGTGGCGTGAAGAACTCAGAGTGGAGGTTGATCTTGGAAATCATCGTGCGCAGCTTCATTGTGTGCCCACGGGGTTGAGGTTCCACTGAAAAGTCCCTCTTAAGATATTATCATGTCTTTGTAGCCTGTTATGCAGATGGAATACATTGAGGCATGCGAGTCTTTACATCTAAGAGTGGTTATTTAGACCTCGTACTAGATTTTTTGTCCGGTGTTTCAGTTGCTCCAGACATGCTGTGACATGTACTAGCCATGGAAGCGATGACTGTATGCCATACACTAGGTGTAATCGAACGAACGTACAGTTCACTTTGCAAAATATGTACTCGTCAAAGTCAAAAAACGACCATTTATTAGCGTGCATCTTCACCATTACTTATTTGCAGCCATCGCCAAAAGCCGTGTTGGAAAATACGCTATCTTTCATTTTCATTGAAAAATGTTAGTATGGCTTGCTTTATAAGTACTTTATACTTATTTTCAAACCTTATAATGCCAGGGGGAAAGCTTCACTGGCAAGTCTACGCTTGCTATGTCCATATGTATTTAGCCTGCAAAAAGCATTGTTGTCTCACGCGGCAAAAACGTCTATCGCAAATATCTTACTAAATTATACACTGATCTTACGAGGCTTATGGTTGTATGATGTTGGTTGGAAATCGATCAGTTTGTTTTTTTTGGAAAATGCAACGATAGCTGGCCTACAGGAGTGGCTTGGCAGGTATGAACTTGTGTGTTTTCCCAACTGAATAGTAATTTAATAGATAAGAAGAAGAAGAAAACTTGATCACTGGGACATTATGTTTATTCGCCTGACGTTTCGATATCCGTCGCGGATTCGTCATCAGAGACATAGGTAGCTAATCATGTCTCTGATGACGAATCCGCGACGGATATCAAAACGTCAGGCGAATAAACATATTGTCCCAGCGATCGAGTCTTCTTCTTCTTCTCAATTGCTTCCTGGGACACGGATGTTTGCTTGCATTGGGAAGTTTTCTAATAATAATTTGAAAGTGAGTCAATATTTACTTTACTAATTCACATTGAAATATACTAACCTAAGTCAATTAACTTTATTTTGGGACCGGGAGCATTGTTCAAGCGAACAACAAGGCCATTTTTATATACATTTTCTTTTGACGGCGCCGGAGGTTTTATGATGAGTAAGCTTGAACGTATCACAATTTGAGAGGTAATTTCATGGCACAGGGCACCATTATCTCATTTATGTAGTGATTAAGCTTGAAGCTTAGACGATGTGCCAGACCAGATCATGATGAAGTGTATAGTAGGTGGGAGGTAAACGGATTCGCGGTTTCCTGAGTATATTTTGAAAGAACAGAATGATCCTTACGGCCACACGCACAGTACATGACCATCAGTATACGCAATATCTTATTAGCACAATCTAGCCAGGCCTTGTTCAATTTTGCGCGCTTTGAGTTCTACCTTATCTATTCAGCTAACGGGAAGTGGGGTTATGCAAAGCTGTTTGACGCCGCACGCGAACGGGATCTAGCGCCTGGGTGAATGGCCAGGGAATGGTTGTTTCATCCCCAATGTCACACAGCCACATCACTGTTGAACACCACCTTCAAGTCACTTTATTGAGGGTAGAAAGCTTTCGCCCTTGAGCCCCCTCTGAAAAGCTAGTAATCGCCTAATAGGTCCACCGTAACAATATTGCATTGTTCTTATGTTGGCTTAACAGAATCGATACGTGTAGGCCAAATGCGAGCTACTGCTACTGACACTTTGCTCATTATATTTGCCACAGTTTCTCAGCAAATGAGAATCAAGTTTGTGTTAAAAAATGCCAAAACTATCTGAGAGGACCACATCTTCCGAGAGTCTGTTCCAGGCTTCAATGACCCTCTAAGAGAATATGCTTCGTCGAACGTCGATAAGGGCCGGTTTTCTTTGTAGTTGAAAGGGATGACACCGCAAATGATCAGTTAGACCCAATTCGAATAAAATAATCAAATTCTTGGTCGCAGTGTCGGCCTCTTACAATACAGTAGGTCTGTATGAGGTCTTCTCAGAGTTGCCTATAATTAAGGGGGAAAGTATAAAGTTTGGTCATTCTGTCTTCAAAAGGCAGATGACCAAGATTCTGGACCATCTTTGTAGCACTCGCCTGCACTCGTTCCAGTTGCAGGTAATCCTTCTCAAACCACGGACGCCAAGCCTGGCGAGCATACTCCAAGTGGGACCGAACAAACGCTCCATAGGTTTTCCTGAAGAGCTCCTTGTTATTGTTGACAAATTCCCGCCTGATCGCAAACAGCACCTCTCTCGCGCGTAAAGCTGCCTTTACACACTGAGTAGATGGTTTAAGTGAGGAATTTATTAGAACACCGAGGTGCTTTTGTTCGTTCACATTTGAAAGCGGCTGCCCATTGAGATAGGAATTGGAAGGAATCGTGCTCCTCATCAGTCCTTCTAGTAAGGAGTCTTAAAACCACACACTACCTGATGTTAAAGATCAAGAGCCAACGGGCAGACCAGCAGCTAAGTTGATCGAGACTCTCCTGAAGCGCTTTGTTATCAGCGTCAGACCTGATGGCTCCCCAGAGTTTGACGTCGTCGGCAAACATGATTGCGCTGCAACCCAGGTCATAGACAAAGTCGTTGCTAAAAATAGGGAAGAGCAGTGGCCCTAAGACAGAGCCTTTGGGGACGCCACTCACAACAGATGTAGAGTTTGCCTTCGAGCCACCGATGCACATAGCTTGCGATCGCCCTGCTATCCATGCCAGCGGGTTTCCTCTGATGCCAATTTTTGACAATTTATACATTAGACGCTTATGTGGGACACTGTCGAAAGCCTTCTTTAAGTCCATATAGATGACTTCAACATTAGCTTCGTCATTTAGTGCGTGAGTCCACTGATCAGTGGAGAGTAGTAGGCTGGAAAGGCAAGAATGGTTCTTTCTGAAGCCGTGTTGGAGCCCTGAAAGTAGGTTGTTGGCCTCCAAGAACTTCATTGTCCTCTTCTTAATTATCGTTTCCATCACCTTGCAGTAAATGCAAGTTAGACCAATGGGCCGGTGATTGTTGACCTTCGTGTGGGTTCCGCCCTTGTGTATCGGGTAAATATATGCCGTTTTGCAGTTTTTATAATTCAAATGAGGAACGAAAGATATGCGATGGGGGTTCTGAGAGTTCGCTTGACAATTCTTTCAAGAACTGTGCTGGAAAATTTTCTGGACCAGATAACTTTGCTTGTTAAAGCCCTGTAGCTCCCTCTTAATTGCAGATGTTGGAAATAGTAGAGAAGAAAGTGCCGGACCGGTGTTTACAGCAGCACTGTTGGCATGACCAAAATAAAGCTCAGTTTTCCAGTACATACTGAGGAAAATAACTGACTACAGTACTCGGCTTGCTCGTCATTCTCAACGAATTCTCCGCCGTCATCATTCTAAAGTACTGCAGCAGGATCCCTGATTTTACTCTACAGTCAATATAGCGGAATATATTTTTTTGCTTTTCTTCGGCTTGTTGGAGAATTCTCGATTCATATATTTTCCTAGCCTGGCGAATTGCTTTTTTTCAAGGCCTATCCTCGGCGTCGGAATTCATTGAGGTGTACTGGTGACACAATTTTCATGAAAAACTTCAATTTTCCATTTTTTTCTTCAGTTGCCTATTAAGGTCTTTCATCAACTACGCAGGATGACTAGCCGTCTTGTGTACCTTCACCGGACAAAAGCGCTCAATCCGATATAATGCAACCTTCTAGCGTGGTTTCCAATCATCCTCCCGAACCCTTTTGAGCAGGCAGTCCCAATTCACGGACGATAGTGCATTCTCTATTGAATTGAGATCTGCCTTCCATATGTTCGGCTGGTCCTCCGCTTTACTCAGCCTTTAAGTATGGTAAGATTAATCCCGCATTAGCGTCGCATGGCCACTCCTACCAAGCGAAGCACTTGCATACACTTCAACTACGTAGGATAAATCCTTCAAAAGAATGAGATTCAAACATGTCGCCCGCTGGTTTTCTCGAAATCTGGTTATGCCCTTAATGTTCTGAACTACGGATAGGTAAAGCCTGAGATCCATTCATTTGGAACTAAAGGAACTTGACGCCGCCTCCACTGTCAGGTTGTTCAATTCAATTGCAGGGGCGTTGAAGTCACCAACAATGAGAACCTCCAGGTGGCTAGGAGCTTCTTTCACCAGACCAAAGTGCGAGTCGTCGGCTTAGCTCAGAATGTTTGGTGGCCGGAAAACGGCCAGGAATTCAAGGTTCTGTGAACTTGCCTTCTTGATGTTTAGCCAGATGTACTCATACTCCAAAGCTACAGTGTGTTCTCCTTCTACAGCAGAGATTTCAATTCTGACATACACAAAACGCCCACCTCCTTGTCGGTTTTGGTGGACTTTGCGGAAGCGTTGGTATCCTGGAATCGAAATCTCCGAATCTGCGATTACTGTTTTTGCCATGTTTCCGTTGTGGCAACGACATCAGTTTTTCGTTCCAAAAGAACTGCCTCGAGTTCATCAATTTTTTAAGGTAAAACTTTGGGCAGTAGTGTAAAGAAAGTTCAATTTGGACTTGGTCACCGCTTTATGCAGGCGGTTGCCTCTTGCATAAGATTGCATGCAGGGAGCTGTCGGTGGTAATGGTGACAGACTGTTGTCCATCCCGACTACGCTGTTAGTATATTCGGCTTTCTCCAGAGGAGTGACTCCGGGATATGGACAATCTTCCCATTCAGAATTTGAAGATTGCTCTCACCGAGTTCGCAACTCCTCAAAGGAAACACTGAAATTTTTCCGGTGCTTGTACTTGGAACATTAAAATCGTTAGTCTGGAAGCTCAGAATGAATATTTAAAGGCAGAAATAGGTTGATTGTTCACATTTGTCCAAATTGTTGTATCAGGTGGAAATAGCCACTGGCGAATTCAGGCTACTGCTTATTGCGTCCAGCCAGACTTGAGAGAAAATGCCCAAGTGGTGACAGTTGGATAAGAGCCATGGCACAATAGGTTCACGTGGTCTCCAATTGGTGCGTGTGACCTTATATGATATGTTTAGTGTCTGGTTGCGTAGGTTTTGTCACATGCTGGTGGAGCAGCGATAGATGTTTAAGTGGAACTTGGGCAACCGTGACTCCTTGGACGTACGTGTATTGAAGTCCGTCAAGTGGCTGTAAGTCAGCGGGTATGAAAGCACTGACTAAGCCAGTGGAGGACGTTGAGGCAGCTGGTCTTGAACTAGGATACTGGACAAAACATAAGGAAGGAGTAGTTAATGCAGGTTCAGGCATTAATACCTATCCCTAGCATGTTTTCTTACTAAAACGGTGGTTATGCCTGAGGAAGTAGGATAAGTTTAATAAATGCTCAATAAATTTTTATTTTACTGTACTTACAAATGTTGTTCATTAATATCGGCTCACAGTCAAATACACCAATGAGTCCTTGGCCTCCTATTCATTGGTCCGATCGTATTCCCGCTAGCGTAAATGCACCCGCTAATCATCCACTGCTGATGTCAGGTCATACTCCCGCGTACGGCATTAAACATGGTATCTATGCCCCCGGATGTCTTTTAATAGTCCGTAAAATGTCAGGACACCTTCTATCCCTTCCTCCTGAATGTAAATTCCTCGGCCCATTGAACTAGGTAAACCACCACCCCTCCATTTCGGCACCTACAACTCCCTGAACTTCACCATCAGTCTGAATGTATCCCCTGTCGAACGATCAATATATTGTGTTGCGTTTAACTGTGCAGCAAGCACGTTAATAGTGTCGCCAACACCGTTGATTACGTTAAAACTGACAACTTTCCCACCACAACCTAGCTCATTTATTAAATTGCAAGTTATATTATTCCCCAGTCATTGAATGCGCTGGGCCCGAACCACGAAACATATAATCCGCACGAGAGTGACCCAAACTGGTATAGTTTTTAATCTTATTGGAGTCGCCGTCCAGGCGACTGAACGGTTAAGGCCACTTTTATTTACACAAACCACCGTAACACCTATTGCATATCAATGTTTCCCTTTATCGGTTCCTTTAACAACCCCCATATACAAAAACCCGCAAACCACTACATGCTTTCTAGCCTTTCCTTATTCTTCTTTAATGGCCCAAAATCTTACTTTGGTTTATCCTCTCCTCATTTTCCGGGAGAAGAAAATGAGGTTCCTCGATATTCCAGAACGCATCAGTCATATGCAAATGCCTCCATACCCGTCAGTATTTTTCCCCAAATAATAATGATCTACTGATTTCCTAACCACCTCCAAATTCGTTTTTATGAGTAAGTGTGGCTTAAGTTCCGCCACTCGAATCTTAAGATAATAGAGTGCTTAATGCCGGGTCTGTTACAAATAAAATAGCTTAACACTGAGCCATTGATATTGAGATGACGTCCTTTGTTATATGCATTACATCATTAAGCTTTGACGGCCACAAAATAAGTATCCCATGAGCTATCAATGGTTTCGGCATATCCTACTTTAATAGTGTCAATTTTTCAGAGCAACGTGCCTTGCTCTGAGAGCATGCCGAACTACCGGAGTTATCCTTGGAAATAGGAAGACCGTAAAATTAGAACTCAACTTAATAATTTGTACGTTAGACCTTGTCCTGAGTATTGCGCACCCCTATTCAGTCTTCTGTGCATTTGTGAACGTAAGAAAATAGAATCAGTACAGCCTTTCTTCACCAGAAGATTTTTTTACTACAGAACACCATAACTTAGCCTACCAAGAAAGGTGCGAACTTTGAAATCTTGATCTCCTGTGCCTTCGTTGGTTACAGCAGGGTCTATTTTACTTTTTGAACTTTTGAATGGCCACCACTGTAATCCTCTAAGTCCAATTTTTTTCAGAATAGGCTTTATCACTCTGGAATAAGACACCCAAAAGTAGTAAAACACAGCAACTCTATGCTATGTTTAGGACAGGTATTTCTAGTTTTCTACATTCAGGATAACTTTCACGAAATGTGGGTCCTGACTCAGTGGAATTTTGGCTTCACTCGGATGGCGTTCGTGGATTTTGAACCATGTCAGTCTCCATGCTGACGGAAATGTTGCTGAAGCAGCAGCAGCCCGCAATCTGCTAACTCTTCAGCCGATTGCGCACCCATTTTGCCGACAAACAATTATAGGAGGACTGTTAACACTGTGTTCTCCTGTCAAACCTCTCCGTCCCGAACTTGTGTCCTCAAATGATATGCAAATTTTCTCATGTTGATGTGTCAACTCAGTTTACAACAGCATATATATTCCGTTTGTATCATACCTTTGAAGTTAAAATAGTTTAGTTCAAACAAAATCCCTATCTCGCCCAGTATTGACAAAACACAAAACTTGAAACAAAACCAATACTGGCTGCAACATATAGGTTTTTTAGGCCTCTTCGGTCTTCGAGGTTTTAAAATGCGCCCAAGGGGTCCTTTACCAAATCTCTAAAATTGCCTGTAAACTAGCATCATAAAAACATACATACCTCAACATAAAATATTGGACCCATCTAATCATGTCTTACTACTTTCTTATCCTAGACGATCAACCTCTAAATTTGCGTTAATTAGCGTGGTGGTGGTTGCATTCTTTATATCAGAACGCAATGTATGCACTTTCCACTCTATCCAAAAAGCACTTCCTTCTCTAAAAATTACTGCTACGCTTATTTTATCCTGTGGCCACGACATAGGCGATTATCAGATGTATATCTAATCCTCCAAACTCTTCTATTGAAGAAAATGCAAGTATTTTTGAAGTACTTAAGTTCATTTTAGCTTCCGGTTTTGAAATTAAATATACACATTATTATTATTATTATTGCTGGAGACTTTAATTTTCCCGAAAGCAACTGGCTTTTAAATTATTCTCCGCCTTAACGTCAGCCTTTACTGTGAACCATTTATTTTTTCGATGTTGTCGCAACTAATTTTTCGTTAACAAGAGAGAATCATATCCCAGACCTGATTTTTACAAACATATAATTTCAACGTGATCATACATTAATTCCTTGTTGTCTTTCACTTACTTCTACGAAAAAAGGGTAGTGCTGTACGTATATTTTAACCCTGGAGATATTAGTTTGCTGAAGAATTTTCTTGAGTCATTGGATAGGCAGAGTCTCGTCTCCGTGACTGACGCCACATATCTTTCTGAATGCACGATGTTCATCTCTAATAAAATGCTAGAATGCTTGCCCACTGGGATTGAGAAACCCTGCGCACCAGAATCTACCGTCACTCACTTGAATTTACGAAAACTAAAGAAATTGATGAGACAGTTGAAATATCAGTGTACGTGTTCACTGTGTGTGCATTATAGTATCGCAGATATCTTCGAATCAGCGTCTAAAAACAGCCTGACAAAAACAGGCAATTTTGTGCTGTGAGCGGGTTAAATTCTGTAAAATAGTTTGCACAACTGTTCCCAGCACTTCACAACGGGTTTCCAAAAGTGTGAGTCGTTCCTGAATATCCTTCATATTGTTTATACATATTTGAAAGTGCTTCTAAGCAATTAGGCGTATTATTTTCTCAGTCTGCTTCAAATATTTGCAATACTGTACACACCGTCGGAAGTTTTTCCGTATTTTGAATATCAGTCAACACACTACGCCACAGTCACAAAGGCAAATTTAACATTTTGAATTTAATCGTTTCGTTTACAACTAAAATGGACGTAGAAACTATTGCTCTCGATAATTCTACAAAACTGCCAGCGGGGCTGGGAATCGAAACGGGGATAACTCGGGTGGAAGTCGAATGGCTAACCGATAGAGCTTTAGAAACGTATAACCATGAGGATCAAATTCAGTCATTAAATACAAATATTGGCCACTAAGCTTATTGAAAAGTCCTCCTGCCAAGCGAACTAAAAGTCTTAAATGTTTAAGGGAGGCAACTCATAAAGATGAAGCCTGCCTATCATATTTTACCCTTCTTAACAAATTTACGAAACTTGAGGAAGTGGTTAATAGTCTTAGAGTGGAGCTGGAATAGCTGAAGAAATTTTCTCGATTTCTCCCTCACGAGGAAGCACTGGCGATGCATGAACTTAAGGGAGGTGACCTAACGTACGCAGCAGCAGCATCTCTCGCCGAAGCGTCTACGCACAAAAATGATCAGGCAAGTAACATAAATGGTCAAGTTGTCCTCGACGAGGAGCACCGTGATAAAGATTCTACAGAAACATCTCTAACGGTCTGCGGGACTAATACTCTGCGCCCAGTCTCAGCACATGAGGAACTTTCCGAATCAAAAACCCCGCTAATTATAGGCTCATTTTCCGGACCGAAAGTGCAAAATGTACCCAGCACATCAACCACTCCTAGTGGGTATGCTAAGGCTGCATACAAATCACAGAAGGAAACCACAAATGTAGAAGGGGGGCAGCAGGAAGCCAGACCTGATCGGATCCATCTCAGACTCCAAAAGAAGCCTATCTTTAGTGATGGTAGTGGAAACGCAAAGTCAAAAACTATTCCTAAAAACATCTCGGGGTCTTCCGATAGCAGTAAGACTGGAAATATATCACGGGTTTCCCTTGACCGACAAAACTGCATAATTGTTCAAGACGAGTCAAACGGAACTAGAGGTAAGGTTTTACAGAAGTCGTCCATAAATCGGAAAAACAACATTATCATACAAGGTGCTCTTGAGTCCACGTTTGACAGTACAACGGAGCGAGTTGCACACGACTATGATCGAATGCACGAATACGTCAGCGCTGTCCTAAAGAATGGGGAAACCTTTACCGTCAATAAAGCCTTCCGTCTGGGTAAAGACGACCTAGGCCACGACCTACAAACAAACCCAAGACCTCTCAAAGTTATATTTGATAGCGAAGGCTTGGCATCCAAACTGCTAAAAGGAAAAACGGCCTTACGAAATTCGCACAAGAAATGTTTTTTTCAGCCAGAATATGAGCCGAGGGAGCGGATGAAAATGAGGCAACTAAGGATAGAATTGAGAGAGAGGACCGAAAGCGGGGCAAAGGGCCTGAAAATAAAAGATGGGCAAATAATACAAGTCAAGGAGCCCTTCCTCTGGCCAAAACCTGTCACGATGAAGGTCGGGCCTCACGGAGTAAACTATCACTAAAGATCCTAACCGCAAATGTACAAAGATTGTTTAACAAGCTGGACGAACTAAAGAACTTCGTCGATGAGGTGAAACCAGACATCATTGCTTTAACTGAAACCTGGCTTTCAAAAGATATCGCTGATTCTGAATTACCACTAAGAGGATATCAGCTTTTCAGGAAAGACAGGAAAACTACTGGTGGAGGGCTTATAGTCTATGTCACTTGCAAGCTGACAGCCACGGCTGAAGTACCGGTCCCAGCACGAGATGAAGAAATGCTAAATATTACTATATCTGCTAAGTAAGCCAGGCCACTGACGCTTTCGGTGACATACCGCCCGCCAAACCATTATCATGACCAAGACACTTTCCTCATAGCAGAATTGTATAGGGTAAGTGAGAAAAAAGACATCCAAATTGTTGGGGACTTTAACGCTCCTGGTGTTGACTGGCAGACATGGACTGCACACGGTCTTCAAGACAACTTCAATCACAAATTACTACAATGGGCCACAGCCAAACTGCTCTACCAAACCGTCGCGTTTGGAACGCGGGCTAGGGAAGGAAAAAAGTTGAACTGTCTCGACCTTATCTTTACAAGAGAGGAGAAAACTGCGATTGACCTGCAGGATCGACCACCATTAGGGTCAAGTGACCATATTGTGCTGATTTTAGAGTATTCGCTGTTCTCCAACCCTACTCCTCCGACACATGGGATAGTAACATTTGGAAGGGCGACTTCCCACTTCTGAGAAGACAAATGTCAGAGGTATCATGGGAAACAGATCTCCAAGGTGGGGCAAATGAACAGTGGATGACCTTTAGCTCGACGTTGAAAAGGAGTATCTGCCTCAACTGTCCCTTCAGAAGAAAGACAAGTTCGAATCGCCCGACGTGGATGAACTCAAACTTGCAGGCCGCTTTCAAAAAAAGGAACCGCTTCTGGAGACGCTACAGATTAACCGGCTCCCGTAAACACTTACGGGAGTATAAGCAACAACGTTACATTTGTAAAAGAGAAGCTAATAAACTGCGCAAGAAATACGAGTTAAACATATAACACAAATCGCTGGAACACCCCAAGATCTTGTATGGTTACATACGAAGCACTAAGTGATCTCAGGTACTGATCCCTGCCCTTAGATCAGCCGATGGACAACTGGTGACCGAAGACCAGATGAAAGCCTCCCTTTTCTCCGATTTCTTTGAATCCGTCTACACCCGAGAACCTACAACTTTTGCTGACGGTCCGTCCGCTCATCGACCGATAACTGCACCCTTACCCTCCTCCTTATTGCCCAAAAAAGAGGACCTAGAGTTTTCACACAACACTGTCAGGGCCGAATTACTCCAACTGAAGCCTGCCAAATCACCTGGGCCGGACAAAATTCCTGCACTAGCACTAAGAGAATTAGCTAACGAACTATGCAAACCCCTGGCTGCCATCTTCCAGATATCGTTTGACGAAGGCGAACTCCCAGAAGAATGGAAGTGGGCAAACGTCACCCCGATCTATAAGGGAGGTTCGCGACTTGATTGCGCAAATTACCGTCCTGTCAGTCTAACTTGCATCGCGAGCAAAGTAATGGAGCGCATTATTAAGAAGCATTTAATGTATTTCCTCGAAAGCATTAAAATACTATGTGATGGACAGCACGGCTTTCGCCGAGGATGCTCTCGCCTCACGAACTCTCTTTACTCACAGGAGAAGTGGACAAAGGCCGCTGAAAAAGGCTATATAATTGATGTTATATTCCTCGACTTCAAAAAGGCCTTCGATAGTGTACCACACAGGCTTCTTCTGCAGAAGATTTGGGATGTGGGAATCCAAGGAAAATGTATAAATTGATCAGTAGTTTCTTGTCCCTCAGAGAACAGAGGGTCCTTGTCGCAAACTCAACCTCAGAATGGACAATGGTCGAGAGTGGTGTACCACAAGGCTCCGTTTTGGGTCCGCTGCTTTTTCTGATTTACGTAAATGACTGTCTCAATGAGCTTGATTTCGCAGCTGTCATGTTTGCGGATGACATAAAAATATGGGCTGAAATTAGGCGCGCCGACGACGCAAAGAAAATACAGTCGAACATCGATAAACTGGTTATCTGGTCGTCCACGTGGCTTCTTAACTTTAATTTATCCAAGTGTCTTGTTCTAAACATAAGCCCGGGGCGAAAAGTGCAACCGAAACACAGTTATTTTATCAATGGTACCGCATTAAACGAGGTTGAGACACACAAAGATCTGGGTATATGGATAACCGCGAACTTGACCTTTTTCCTTTGTCTTACAGGAACGTTCAGTGCAGCCTGCTCTAGACATTCCGGATAATCCGAGGCCACATTTCCTCCCTAAAATTGGAGGATTTCTTCCAATTAGCCACCACTACTCACCTGCGTGGCCATCCTTACAAGGTCACAAACGAACGCTCCCGACTAGACCTCCGAAAATATTTCTTCAGTCAACGCGTGGTCCGGCCTTGGAACTTGCTACCAAGTGAGACGGTTTCCGCTGACACTATTGCGGAATTTAAAAAAAAGACTTGATGTGATTTTTTTTGACAAAAGGGGATTTTTACAACACGATTTTCTACTGCCAGCACTGTGAACAATTTTTCTGGCTTAAGACCGTTATCATTCTTTTCCGTGAAAATTCACTCGAAATTATGTTATGATATCATATGTGCTCCCCCCGACTGCACATTAACTGTAAGAATAACCGTCTTTGCGTTACATTAATAGGGTCCTCAAGGACATATCTTGCCTGTTACCCTTAAAATATACATATACATAATAATAGAACATAGGGAACCCACCAGCTTATGATCGTGATTGGCACCTCCGTATGAGACAAAAATGTCCGTCAAATCTGCAAGACCATAGTTGTGGATCTCTGAAATGCGACCCTAATGATGGTGGATGACCAGAGAAACGAAAGCCATGAAAAATGCGTCCTGATTTTGGGGGACACGAGTCAGAGAAATGTAATTTGAAGAAGGGATCCTAAATTATCGATTATCCTTTCTCGGGATCGGGAAGAAAGCTGCCTTGAAAAGATGAGGAAAACAAAACGATAAGTTTGCAGTATTCGCTTAAATGCACATCGACTAGTCAACGCCCGAATAACAATCAGCAAATTATTCCAAAGATAGCTTTGCATAGAAGCAAAAAATAGTGATCGCTAAGAAGTGGAAGAAGCAGGGGAGGTTATGTCAACGTTGGATTTCTTAGGTTGTAAGGCCGAGTTTCGGGAATAAGGGCAGAAAACTTGGGGAGATTTGAACTATTATTAAGGTGAAACAGGAGACAAAACCCTGCTTTCAGTCTCCTGACCCAAATAAATTTCAATTTCATCATCTCAAATCTATCTGGGTTGGAGGTATCTGAATATGCCGGATACAGGACACTTTTAGTGTATTTTCTTTAAGAATTTTCAATTTTTGAACGGCTAGATTCGTTCATTGGACCCAAGGATGAACAGCAGTATTTAAGATTAGGAAGCACATACAAACGATAAAGTCTTAGCTTAATTTTGGTAAGGTAAACATTATAAGAGATAAAGCCGCATATCTTCGCAGCTGTTGTTGTATTTCTCTCAGCGTGAAATGAAAGATCTAATTTATTGGTGTAAGCTTAAGCTATGTCCTTAATATTAGAACATTCAGTCATGGGGCAGCCTTGAAAAATGATAGGCTGTGGCAGCCATTCAGGCCCAAAACACATTAAGTGGCAGTTAGAAGGCGAGAACTGCATCTGCCATGTGGAGCTCCCCGCAGATAAAGCGTTCAAATCTGAATGAATGCGTTCTAAGCATCGTTTAGCCGTGGAATTAGAGAAGGAGTATAACCTTTCAAGTCGTCTACTTCTATCGAGTAAAGGTGAACTGACTTCCAGGAGCATATCGGATGATCGAAAACGGAACACTAGAGCAACGGATTTGGAAGAGTTAGCATCATTAAGCGCCAGGGACTCTCTACGCCTATCTCGTGCAAGTCTTCTTTTTAACGCTCTTTCAAATATTTGCGCTATCCTTAAGTGCACCGACAAAGAGCTATTAGACGGATATTTAAGTTTCTTTCGTAATTGTTTAAGCCTATTTTGGAGAAAATGTGGAACGGTAGAGAAAGCTGAATTTGACTTAATAAACTTAAAAGGGATAAAATTATGATTTTTTTCTGTTAGGTTTTTAAAAGTTCGTTTAAAAAGATTGGATCATTAGCTGAAAAAAAGTATGCAAATATAGAGTACTTACGAAGTCATTTATGAGTTCAAGGTTTGCGCTAGCAAAATCGAGGATATTGCATAATACCTCAGGCTTTTGAAAAAGGAAGGCTGAAAAACAACACTGCATTAATGCGTGGTCACTTGTGAAGAGATCAGTATAAAAATTCATAGAAAAGGTGGACGTCATTTTAAAAATTTAATCTTTTATGCTCTCATGTCTAGTCATTGAACTGACCACTTGTGACATGTTTGCAAAGTTAATATTTTATAAGAATTTCAGAAAGTTTGGCGGAAAAGTATTTTCCTCCCAGTCAAAGTCTGGCAGTTTAAAATCACCTATGCTTATTTTGACATCAACTTCTGCTTCTGCAACTTTTGCAAACAGTTCACAGAGCGCACTTTCACTATAGAAACAGCCAGTTACAGTTTTTTGATTGTGTGGGAGGATGACTGAAATAAAACAAACATCTCCCGAAAACGACGAAATGTTCAGATGCAATGGGAAATGTACAGAAGATTATTTGATATACAGAAGGCAATCACCACCACGTTTTTCAATACAGTCTTGTCGGTACAAACTAAAATTTTATATAGCGAGCGTTGAGTCAGAGAGAAAGTGTGAGCCCAGGATTCAGTGATACAAAAAGCATCTAAATCAAGCTCAAAAGCTACTGTTCTGAGCTCTGTCATTTTATTTACAACTGATCTCACAGAAACTATACTGAGCGTATCACTAAGATGAATTTTACGCTTATCAGTATTTTTTAAAAAAAAGGAAAACTTGGTGGAAGAAAGGTAAGCAGCATGTGAGAAACAAAAGGCGGAACGCAAAATTACTGTGGTCAACAATTAGCTGAAATATAATTGCTAAATATAGAAGGATTATTGTATGGCGGCAATTTAGCATGAAAATTGAGGAAAGGATGCCCGTTTTCTGAGGAAAGAAAAGAAGGAAGCGGTCGTAAAATAGGATTATGATAAGAGTAAGAACAATTTTTCGGAACACGCACGTTTGAAAATGACCTAAATTGGTATGGTAGACTGTGAACAAAATCAGTAGATTAAAGTATGAGTTGATTTTGGGCAATTTGCGGGTTTGGAAAATAACTAACGTGAGTATTTACATCTGCAATAGATGCAAAAGTGTCAGCATAATTTGTCTGAGGACAAGTATTCGAAAATGGCATAGAACGTTGCAAGAATCTATTCACAGTATATTTAGAGTAAACTAGTTTTGGATTGTGGGACATTTTGTGGATTGGAAAATTTAAAAAGTGAGTTTACATCTGTGTAGATGCTAAAATGTAAGTTTGGTTCCCATAATTAGGTAAATTACTGATTTTTGCAATTGGCTTCGAGTTACGGAGGGCACGTTTTGCGTGTATTAGGTAAAGCTTCTTTAGCAGGCGAGGTTCGCTCAGAATGTTAACGAATTTCACTCGACCCAGGAGTAAGGATTGTGGGTGAGGGTTTGGGTGAAATAATAGTGTAGCTTTGTGAGGTTATTTTACCGTTTTTCATTGGCTGGCGTCACAGACTTGCAAGTCAGATTGAAACGGTGCCAGCACCTTCTACGCGCGAAGTTACGTTCCACGCTCACTTTAAAGGCACGATCGCGCGCTTGCCAATGGTATGTGCATATGTGTGTTCCTCTACTCTCCTATCGCCTGACTGATTTCATTGTTTGGAAGGAAGCCACCCTAACTGACGATTTCGACGGTTAACACCGCGTGCTCCAACAGCTGCAGCAAACGCTGAAGCAAGCCGTAAACGACACTGGGGCGAGCTGAGGAAGCGACACGAAGGCTACAGCAAGCAGGGGCAACGCAGAGAACGAGTGTGGGAGAGAACTGGAATTTGGACACACTTGCGCAGAATTTAACTTACTTGCTCGCTCTTGCTACTTTTGTTTCCCGTGTAAAGACAAAGTCAATAAGACCAGGGATGAAGGCGGATGTTGATGGCTGTTTCGATTAGCACTCAACACGCACATTCTCGACACAGCCTTCTCGTTAGTTATGCTTTCGCCTGCGCGGGAGCGCCATAACGGCCGCCTTAAGATGGAACCATTGTAGCCTGACTGTGACTCCCCCTTCTCCTCATATACACACATACAAAACACACGCGTGCAAGAAGATATACAAAGGACAGCAGCGTAGGGTGCCCAAGTTTGCCAGTCAGTTGGCAAACCCTCCAAGCTACGACTTTTAGCACACCATGATAGATTCAAGCGGACTCAAATTAATTTAAGTGTGGGAAAAAAAGACTCAAAGGGTGACGGCAGTTTTCCACCCCACTGCATAGTGACTGCCTAGCTTTTAGGACGCCTGAGGTGAGGCCTGAAACCCACTGGGAACGCAAACGCAGTAACCAAAATGAAATCAGAACTGAAAGAAGCTCCTAGTGCCTTCCAAGCCGCAGAGACCGCTGTTGGCTGATGACTGAAATTTCATTTACATACAAACCATTCGATCTCAGAAGGGTTAGAGCAGCCCATGCATTAAGCCTGGGTCAGCACCCCTCTGAGAGGGGTAACCAATCAGTCATCAACTGAAAGGCAAACCTCTTGACCTACTACCGCATGGACCCCCATACTAACGTATAGATATCCACTGTCACTTGAAACACCACCCTTTCCGCCCACCCGCAGAAAGGAACCACAGCAAACGCGTCTTCACCGCATTCCCACCCGCCATCACGGTGGCAAAGGTCTGTTACACCTAACCTCGCAGCGGTTGATCAATCTCTGTTTTTGATAACGGAGCAGCTCCTCCCGAAAACTCTACTCCGATTTCCCTCATTCGCCACTGGGATTGAGGTCAACCCGGCGAGGCTTCTGATCTAAAATAGGCTACTAGCCACCCCCCCCCCAGTAATGTGACCGTCTGCCACACCTTCACGCCGTGATTGCATAATCCAGCTGGCCCATTCGAACTGAAGTTCGGCTAGCGCTTAATTTTTATTGAATGACCTACCAGTATAATCAATTCTAGATCTAACACTTACAAACTACCGTTACGAAAAACAGAGGTATTTACGGAAATGTTATAAATATATATAATGTGACACATTCTTTGAGCAGTGACGAAAATCTTGGAGAAAAGGTTTTCCCTAATCTTCTTACAAACACTTCCGAAGCAAATTGGCTGTAAGAACGAAACATTCTTCCTCCTTCAAACACATGTGTCACTGTAGTTAATGAGAGAGTTAGCTATCATCTCACAGGTGAGAAAGTCCTGTACAAGTCACACGGCACGACGGTTGATCGTTCAGATTGTGCTAATTATCCAGTGAACTTCATGCAAAATTTGTAAATATCTGGCATTCCATCGCATAATTTGATTCTGAACATTTGTGCACCGACTATGCTAATGAGAAATCTCGATGCACAGCCACTAGGCTAAACCTCAAGCGTGAGAGGTCTTATTTACTAGATGTTACAATTATCGCCACCTTTGAAAAAGGATAACCTGTTTAAATCCCCCGCATTCCTATCTTACAATCTGATACAACGTTCATTTTCCGACGATTTTAATAACCACAGAATGCTTTTTGCCATGTTCATCAACCAGTTCCAAGCTCAAACCGTCAAGGTGGCTGGAATTCACCTGCAAGTATCGTCTTTTTCCCAGAGCTAACTTTACATTGTAATTGCTCTAGTGGGGCACCTAGTGGCATTTCGAACATTTTTGTTTCCCACGAAGCGTTGGTCAGATTGTTTTATCTTTCGCTTTCCTTACGGTTCCTATCAATACCCCGTTTATGGCCGTCACTCCTGTACTTCTTTAGTTATTCAAAATTCGGCTCTTTTTGTTTTTTCCTTGCCTTTTACCCTACCTTTGTCCTCATTATTACTTTTATGTGTGTGGTTCCTTACTGTTCCATTTGTCATCTGCCGCTTTTGCCCTGAATGTGTATGAACGTCTCTTCATACGGTGCCATAATTACAGTGCTCCGTCTTTCCTTACCATTCTTCTCGTACACATTCATTGTTTTAAAATGTTTTACTAAAGAGGACCCTTGCATTTTCCCTTCATATAAGGAGAGTAACGGTAAGGAAGCCAAGGCGGAGCCGGGCTTCGACGCTTGTTTATGCATAATTGAAAGGATGGCTGCTCTTAAAAAATTTACACAATCTCATTCATGCAGACGACCTCAAATTCATATACTCATTTTGTAAGGACACAGCCAATATGTGTGTTGATAAAATAAACGCGGACCTGTTTGCAGTGCCACATGGCCAACGTAATTCTCTCCATCCTTGCGCAGTTTTATCTGTGTCGGTCCCTTAGCTGAGTCTTTCAAAATATTTCACCTTAAGAACGATCCACCATAATCCACCGTCTAAGCTACATAAATCAACTAGCAGTGTCACCTCATGTGGATCAAATATCTTCGAAGGCTGCACAGATATGTGGTTTTATCTCACATATTTTTTTTCCTGCTCGCATATTTGTTCTACCCATCGAACAATGCTGCAGTCCCTTCTTTGGTCTAATGAATGCTTCTGACCACCTTAACGTTTAAAAATTACAGAAGGTGTTCACTCAAAAATATTAACTGGTCATTGTCCATTTTATTTTCTGACACGAAGAGATGTCAGTTAGTGAACATAACAATTATTTGGGTTAGCAGAGTCGAAGCATACTTATGCATCTTTCTTCGCGTTAGCTCAAACCCTAATTTTCCACGGATCAACACTATTATTACCGCAGATAGACTTAATGTCACTCGTTATTCCTCCAATAGAACTGTGCCACCTAAAGCTCCACATCGAACCATTGTCGCTTTTTTTCATCCAAATATGCCTTCATGTTAAACAATATTCTCCTCGAAATTAGTTGTGATCTAACCTAGCAGTTTTGAATGTCGAATTGCGTAAAAAAACTCTATTTTGCAAGATGTTAAGCACTTGTTGTACGTCTCCTACCCAACCAAACAAATTTTGGAATTTAACATAGGTCCCCCTATAAGTTAGGTGGTTATATTTAAATAAAATTATTTTGTGTAATCGTCTATTTCTTGCCGTTTAGAGTGATACTTCCACCGGGGTTTTCTCTCTTTCTTTCATTAATACGCTTCTGTGCTTCCCATTTTACAAACCTGACAATGAGCTTCATGGTCTTAAGTCATGCTCGTGGCAGTTTTGCTGTTTTAAGCAGCCCGTCGCTGCACTCAGCAGGCCACGAGGTCGCATTTCCGGCGACTTGGTGATGACCATGTGACCTTTACCGTTTACTCATCCTTTCAACCCTGTTTTTGGTGATAGCCGCCTCCGGTCTTAGCTTCTTGGGGGTTGGTCATCCAGCTAGTCGGCGGTGTTACAGTGGTGAACGCCACCGAAGATGTACTTTACAGAATAAACACCTATTATGATATGATTTCTCCCACAATAATAAACGTTTCAGACTTTCCTATGTCTGCCTTCTTGCACTACAATTAATATTATCAACCAACCTGTTCAATTTTATAAAAGCATTGTCTTTTCTCCTATTTTTTATTGGTAGAATGTTTTCTAATACTTCTTCTTAGTTCACCATGGGTTTAAGTGTGCTGACTATTTTTTTTTAAAATTGACGATATATTGATGAACATGAAATTATCTGCCTACCATACAAAGCGCTCCCGCTGCCAATTTGGTTGGTCAAGGAGAACAGCATTAATGGACTTTGCATTAATTTTTCCACAGCACTAGGGTTCCAATGTTGAAGCCGTCCGAAGCCTTAAATATATAAGACATATTTATTGCATTAATTAATTTCTGCTACGCATATGTTCGTTCAAATTATTGCGCAAAATTGCAGGTTTCTTGAATTTACAAAAAATTGAAATGATGGTTCGCAGGTCCTCTATTTTAACTTACTTGTGGTCCAACTTACCGTTATGTGGTTAGATAAGTATGGTGTGCAGCGAGAAACGCCGCGCACATCTTCAATTTACAAGCTGAACAATTTAATCCCAGTGGTGCGAGAGCCGCCATTAGCTAAATTGTTTAACATTAATCTTCGAAATAATATTCTTATTTGCAAATCCCATTTCCCCACACCCCAAACCCCTATCGCCAGCGTTTTGTAGGACAAATGTGAATTTGAGGTATCAGCTTGAAGGTATAATGTTGTGTTCTCGCTGAATGTATTATTGAGTTTACAAGTCGGCGTGAGACGAAAATGTTCGTGTGACACAGTGAAAGACATTTGAGTTGTTGTCTGACAAATTAATCGGTAATGTGTTTGACAGTTGCCGGGGTTTGAAGATGACATAAATTTAAGTACACCTCAGTATCGTGCAAGATGCCGATGTATGCGAAGGTAAAGTCATTTTCGCTAATCACCACTGATTAAGGTTGTGACGCTGATTATCATGTTGTCTCAGTCAGGATAGGGTGCTATATAAATAAGAAATTTTAAAAAAATCGAAGAATGCACTTCTTCACGATTGTGAGTTGTTCGTTTATAATGCATCCTATCTGTTTTTGCTGCCTATACTGAGGAAAGCATGCCCCACACATATTGCGATATTTTTTGA
>JAYGXS010000006.1:33301575-33321124 GCA_036362985.1 Ligula intestinalis
GAAACTTACTGCAACGTTGTACTAAAAATGTCCAATTTCTGTTCAATGGCCAACTGTATAGACAAATTGACGGAGTCGCAATGGGTAGTCCACTCGGACCAACCTTTGCAGACATATTTATGGGCCATCTAGAAAGAAAAGTACTTGCAGAATTGAACCACACAACAATCTACAGACGATATGTAGATGATGTTTTTACGATCGTGGAGAACCTGAAAGAAGCCGAGGAATTGCTCTCCACTATGAACAAGTTACATCCGAAGATAACATTTACTATGGAACTGGAACGTGATAACCAACTTTCCTTCCTTGACGTCCACTTGTCCAGACAGACAGATGGCTCCATTTCACGGAGAGTCTTCCACAAGAAAACCTGGAAAGGTCAGTACTTACATTTTCTAAGTTTTGTTCCCATTCAATGGAAACGTAACCTGGTTTGTAACCTTTTCCAGAGGACTAGGAAAATCTGTTCTGAGGATACTTTGGACGTAGAATTAGGTTGTCTCAAAGCTACTATACTGAAGCGTGGATATCCACCTCAGTTTATAGACAAATATAGTAAGCCTCTACGACCCAGAATGAGTGAACAATTAGCCCCGAAGAAGCCAGTATTTATATCCTTGCCCTTCAAGGGGGATAACGTCCTGAACACAATCAAGAGGCCCTTGCTAAAGACCATAGAAAGAACCTATTACGCCGCAGAACTCATAATTTGCTCTCCAACGAAGCCCCTGCCGACTCCTTGTGTCAAGGATGCATTTCCTTTGCACGCCACCTCTAATTGCGTTTACGAATTCATGTGCACTTGTGGATGCAAGAACATAGGGCGTACGCAAAGACAACTGGCAACCAGAGCCAAGGAACATCTACCTAGCTGGTTATTCAAGCAAGAAAACCGTTCTCCTCGTTCCTCTATCACCGAACATCTATTGGACACGGGTCATTCGGTAGATCCTATAACTTCTTTTCGAGTTCTTTTTCGAGCACGAACATCTCGAAACTTGTGTTACCTGGAAGCTGCTTATATTAGACGCTTTAAACCGGACCTCTGCAAACAGTTGGAGCACGTGGTTAACCTTGCCTTACCTTGGTAACCACAAGCCCCAGATCTCGCACATTCCCCAGCCCAATATTCTTCACAACTCAACTTCCCTGTTTTTTTTCCCTCCAATTTTGTTTTAACCTTCTTTCTCTATCTGACTAGGACCTATGACCTTTCTGTACATTTTCAATTTCGTGTTTTTTCTCATTCGTGAACCTTAATGCAACGAGGGGTTGTAACTGAGGAGCTCTCCCGAAATTTATGGTACCAATAAATCTTACAGCTATAACCATTTTCAAGATTTACACTTACATCATATATTGCTTGCGCGGTATATACAGCACTCCTCCCTCACCCATGTAACCCAGATTTCACGACAGTGATTATAGGCGTGATAGGTCATGAACATATACTTAATAAAGACTAAGGGTGTAATCCTTATTTGGAAGTTGATCCAGCAGTTATATATAACAGAAAAGTAAGCACGTGACAATTACACGCGTGAAAGTTATGATTTCCAAGTAAAATAAATATGGCAAGAACAAGGTAACCTGAAGGCGTAAGCTAGTCCATGAAACGAAGAGAGTTCAAAAGGACGTTTAACAGGCTTTAACATGTGGGTCATTTGTCCAGGGTGTACTTATTTTAGCCTATAGATGAACAAAGTGTATATAAACATGTGATAAGCTGGACAACCGTAAAAAGCTTGATAAGCCCATCACATCAGTAAGAGAGGGTGATCATATGCGCTACTCTTTTATTTGGAAAACCGAATTCGCGAAAGCACATCCAAGTAAGTAGGAATTTTACAAACAGTTTACAAAAGTAATGAGATTTTTAAAGAAAAAAGTAAGAAATAGCATTATCTTTCCAAATTACTATCTATCTGGTTTGTTTATAGGAAAAGGATGGTGGAACAGTCTTAAGGGAAGGTTAACTATGAAATAAGCATTTTATCAGCCCTAGCAAGCAGCAGTCGTGGACCGGTTCTTCCAGGGCGCGCGTGTGTAAGGCTTAACCTGTCTTATAAAATGACAAACATGTTAATAATGGCACTGGGACATATCGACTATGTTTAAACTAACATTAATGTGGATATGTTATTATGTAAGATTTGGGCGAGTAGTGTCCTCGGTGCAATGGAGTCCGTGATAAGTGATACATTCTACAGCCTGGGAAATTGAGCCAGCGTATAATATATGATCAAGGCTTTTCAACTGTGAATGGACATGCGTTGACATTTGATAAATTTTCTGGATCCTGGTATCCAGTGGCTGGCAACTCACAGTCTGTATCAGTACGGCATGAATGTATTCTGCCTTTTTGAAGTGTGAATCCCCACTTGAGGAACTTGCGAAATAATATCACAGGAAGTCAACCCGCATGCCCCACTATGCCATGGCAACACACGCTAAACTGGTTAAACGTCGTGACTTTTGCTCTTTTGAAACAAAGACACCTATTTATAATAACATTAAAACTAGAAGACGCGCCTAAATGCCGTTTACGTGTACTAACAAAAAGTACCAAAAAGTACAAAAAATGGAAGCATTATCTGTCAAGCCTCAGTGTGAAGTGTGAATTCGCATGAAGGCCTGAATTGGCCAAACTGAAATGGGTTCGCATCTCCATGTTACACGTGATTTATTAGTTACTCACTTACATTTAAAAAGTAAAAAAATATGGCATAGGGGGATTTTAAGTGCCAATTTTAAGCTATTTATGTACGTAAAGAATGAGCCTGGGCAGGTGATACTGATTGTAAGTAAACAGTAGCTTACAATCTGCAATCAATTATAACATTGTCTCAGTGCGATCACCTCAATACCATTTTCTGTAAACAATAGTTTGTTTTGTGAAAACAATACTAATTGCTTGCATATAATGCATTAATAGGCAGACTTTAAATGAATCGTTAGGCATATCCAATATTTAATAAAACAAGAATTTTTCTTGGGAAGTAAGCAGTTAATTGTTAATTACGAATAACTGTTGACGGCAAATTAAATTTTAATTTAAATCTAAAAAATGCGCTTCTTTATTGGATGATAAGTTAGAAGTCAAGACATGCTACTATAGATTGAAGACACACATGAGCTTTATCAAAGTTGCTAACATCTTCCTTTTGTGTTAAGTTGCTCACTGTGGTTCGAAATATAGGGGAAATGGGTGCGCAGACAGTGGGGCTACTGCAGAGTTGTTGTGAAGTGAAGTTGACGAAGAAGAAAATATGCTAGACAGCAGATCCTTGTTCCTTATTTTGTCTCTCTACTGCAATAAGTATGTTATATTTCACTCCCTTTTGGGAGTGTTATTTTTATTTGAACTACACAACCACGAATAGGACGATAGTAGCATCTTTTTTCACTCCACCGAACCATTAAGTATAGTTAAGACCACAGTGAATATTATCCATTCGATACACATTTGAGTCAAAAGCTAAAATATGATCTAAATGCAAGATGCGGTGGCCAAACTTGCTCGTGCAGCCATGTAAGAAGTCATTTATTGCTGACTTTCTCACATTTAAATAGAAAAAAAATATGGCATAAGGAATTTTATGTGGCAAATTTAAACCATTGGCGTCCGTAAATAATGCGCCTATGACAGGCAATACTTATTTTAAGTATCGCCATCTGCATACAATTATAACATTATCCCAGTGCGATCACGTCAAAACAATATTGGTTGGAAAATTGTATGTTCTGTGATAAAAAATTACTAATTACTGGAGAATAATGCATAGTAAGGTAGAATTTCAATGATGACTTAGCCGAATCCAGCGTTCCATAAAATTATGAATTTTTCTAGTTAATTTGGGAGGAAATTGCTAATCGCGGAATTTCTGTGGACGGCAAATTACATTTGGATCAATTATCATCGAAAATGCAAAGGCCTCTATCAAAAATGATAGCTTCCATTTAGAAAAAAATGAAAGGTGAATTTAAGAGAATTTGCATATGGTTTTTCTTGTTCTACGCACTAACTGGCTTTGCTACTACCTTAATGGATTTTATATATCCACGGCCTCATCAGTGTCAGTGTCACACGAATTCCCAAATTTAAAATTGTCAAAACTCATTCTGATTAAAGAAATCATTCGCACAATCTGCCTGAACTTCATGCCAAAACTGGCGTTGGTTTAAAAACTAAGTGCGCCGTTTACGGTAGCTGATACATGCGTCGGGGCAGAATACGAAATCAGAGGGAAATATAGTTCTGGTTATCGAGCCTGTCCCGTCAGAAGAGCGTTTAAACTTGTAAAAATGGGTAGGGCATGGCAGCGGAAAACTGGCAGAAGCATTGCACTTCTATTTTCCTTACTTTCCTGAATTTAGGGCTATTGTAACGTAAACCTCATTTCAATTAGTTTATACCAAAAATTGCACTATCCCTAGTAGTGAAGTAATAAAAGTTGTCTCTAGATAGACAGTTTATCAAGAAAAAATGAAATTCTGTTCGATAATGAACACCAAACTAATACACCCGAAACTGGTGTCCATCTTTGATTTAACTGTGTGCTGCCTCAAAACTGTACCATCCTTCATGACATTGATTGGTTTCAACAGCGTGCGTTTTGGGTTATTATACCCTCAGCCACCTAGGTAACAATTTCCTTAAAATATTATATCATTTTTATATATAAGTTCATTACATACGAAGTGATTTTTTAGCATAGCCTGATATGATCCCAGCAATTTGACGCATGGGGCATAAACTTTTAAATCCGGTGATAACATATAGTGTAAGCGTTTGTAGTATATCAAAATAAACTGGACTTTTATTTTGAACAGATTAAACAAGGATTACCACATCATAAACCAGTTCAAAGTTATAGTAGAAAAAATGCATGAAAGTATTGCGTTTTCCAAATAGTTCTGTGCCCCCAAAGATAATTTAAAAGCTTTTAAATTGTTTAAAATTTGTGAGGAAAATTTATTTTCCAGGAAACTGCAATCAAACATGAATGCATTATTGAGATGACCTGAGGGTGAGTTAATCGCATTGTCTGCCAGACTTGGGGTTGCATTTTGCTTTAAAAATGAAGAAAACATCCTAAGAAAGCCAACGCCAGTTCATTGCGAGCTAACGGAGGCTACCAGGTGACGTTATACACAAAGTTGCACAATTCTTAATTTTGTTTTTGTTCCCTGACGGTGTTTCTTCAGGTTAACTGACGGTATTTCTTTCTTCAGTTTGATTTGCAGGAACTGTCGTCCTAGACTCCGATGTTCATTTAGCATAAACAAAAAAGAATAGCTGCCTTTAAATCACAAGAAATTTACAGATTGTTTGCTATACGGTTGCGCTATAAATCACATGGGACCGTTAAAATGCAGAGGTAACTTGCAGTCCACAATTGCGCGTTTTCATAAGTATCTCTCTCGTTCTCAAACGCCTCGTATGATATACTATCAGAATTATGCCAGCCATTGATGTCAGACTCTCTACTGCAGTGCCTGCTGCCAACAATCAGCAGATTCAAAATCCCACATTTTTATTTCCTTCTCATATATCACAGAGTAATTAAAATCAATAAGCACTTGGATGCTGTCTTTCGTAATAACAAAGGGACGTTCCTTCGACATGAGAAAACTCCTAATTTAACCACCACTTTTGGCAATTTTTCGTAATAAAACGTAACCAAGACGATGATTTTCCTAATTACAACGCTCTTACAGAATTTAATCCATGCAATGAATTAAGAAATAATGTCACCAAGTATATGCTTAAGTACGCAGTCGAAGAACATCATTTAAAGCTGTATGACCTTTAAAGAATACTGTATGTTAACCCACTCCTTATTATTTTGCTATTAATTGCATATGCTTTTTAGTGGACATTTGATTCTGCTGCGGTTAAGAAAAGTTATGGACACAGAATGGTGGCTTTAAGAACAGCCAACATCCATTTTCTTCAACAACTGCTATTTGGCCTAGATTTAAACGATTTTAAATCGGAATAATTTAATCGGATATAAAGGGTGCAATCTCTGGACAATCGCTCATTGATTTTGCAATATGTTACGGTAATTTTTACATAACCCACATTGAGCATTTCACTGTCATAATGTCAAAGTCCTAAATGCACTAAGGTATCATACCAGAAAGCATACTTTACGTTAGAAAACCAACTTTTGGTCGAAAGCATTTTGCTTGACGATTCAGAATGGAAGAAACAAGCCGCAACGATTTTCGTCAACCTGATTATAAACCAGCAGGTATATTTTCAAAAGGGATAAGAATGCCTTCGTAATGTTGTCAGCTCACACATAATTAGGAATCGGTTTTTTTCTGTGAACCTAACTATTATGGTTGCCTCGCCTGAAGCAATTGGTGTAATTGCAAGACCGCTTGTACAGTTAAATTAGTTTTTAATTAAAAATTGATAGTTATTGAGTGTGCTGAATCTGACAATTAAGGAGCATACTGTAGGTTATCTTATTCAGAAAATCCAACGATTTCAAAATAAACTCCTTGTGTCTAAAAAGCAAGTCATGCTGCGGCCTTACAGTCTTGCAGCGGTCATTTTTCGCAGGAATGTTGACTGTGAGTTGCAAGGTATGTAACGATCTATAGAATTAAAACCTTTTTTAACAAAGCAGAATTTTCAAAAAAGGTGAAATCGGGCATCTGATGTTAACTTAAATTGTTCATGTACTGAAAGTCTTTTTCACGCAAAACGAAATCAATGAGTGAATGAGGCAGCACAAGTAGAGTTATTCTGGAAAATAATCGTTTTGTAATATTCGGATAGATATAATGTAGTTACTTAGAATCGTGCAACGTTAATGATGAAATTGTGCTCCGTAATTCAGCATATATTTAATAACGCTATTTTGATTAATTGACTTCATTTAATTCTGCAAAAGCCGTTTAGTTAGGTTCAATAAGAGAAATGGGCGTTACTTTTTTCCACAAGTGGGAGAAGTATCATATCTACAGGGGTTAACTTTCGTTTTTCCTATGACAAAACAAAAATGTTGTTAACGCGCATCATACTATTGAGGAACTCAAACATAAGTTCAAAAAGATATGAAACATATATATTCCAGAACCGAAAAATGTTGTCAGAAATTATTTAAATGGAAATGATTTCAGGTTGAAGGTAGCGCATTTCTTCTCGTAAGCAAGGAAAAATTCCGGTTTATATATTTTTTTTTATTCTTTGAAGTTTTTTTGCCACAAAATGCCATAATACATTGCTATGACAAAGCTGTTTTACAATCCCGAGAACTTTAAGTGTAAGTCTGATATAGGCACAGGAGTGCGCGGCATTCCTTCATATTTGGTGTTGGGATATGCCATATATATATCAAGGCATTATCTATGTGTAGCCAATTTTATCAATTTACGTAAAAAAGGCAGTGGAGGGTTTCCACACAATTGATGAGCTGAAATGTTTGAAATCAAGCATGGTCACCATATCCAAAATTTCTAGCTGTAGAAGGGTGCCTGAAGGGAAGAATCCTCCTTAAGGACGGTGAACAACAAAATAAGATAATAATTATATTCGTGGAGCACTAAGTGTATGCCATTATATGCCCGTTAGCTCTATTCACAGAGAACATTGGTGAAGATTCTCTCAGACTTAAGTTAGTAACTAAATGCGAGAATTTGGCCTTCATCAGCGTTTGGGTATGGTGCAGCCATTTTTAGGAAGGAAACATGTTAAGGTACTTTTCCGATTTGCACAGGAATGTTTATGTCACAGATTTTCATTTTGGAAAAGTATATCTTTCTCTGATGAAGTACTCTTCTTTTAAATGTCAAGAAATTCCACACATGCGGTCCCATGCAGGAAGAACTTTCCCAAATAGCAGACAGCTTCAATATCAACCTTCGAGAAATGTCGACTTCTCATGGTGTGGATGGCAATCAATTTCGGTGGGCGATTAATAAAACCGTTGAAAAAAGACATTACTAATAATTGCATTTACGTCAGCAATTTACAGGCTTCAAATGGATACTATCATAATAAATGAAAATATCACTACTCACCGATCAAAGGAGGTATGATTATAATTTACTTTACAACTATTTTCTTATCTTGCAAGACTCTAGCCAGCCTTTTACCAGGCGGCCTGCGAACAATTTTTCTTCCGCCCAATAGTCCCAACCTTAATCCAATTGTGTTGAATAATTATATAGACCAAACCATATTTAACAACATTGTGGTTTCTATCCCCACCATAATTACTGCTGTTATAAACGCTAGAGGGCATCAAAAATATTAAAAGCTATATAAATGATGTCCTCTTGTTGTATTGTTATCCTTATTTCTTACACTTTTCTCTTTTATGTAACGGATTTGTGACCACGACCTGTCGTAGAGTCCTCTCTTGGATTTGACAGTTTTCGGTAACAGGTATTAGTTCTTAGACAATATATAATAATTTAGACATCAAAATATGCCTTCTTTTAAGGAGATATTTTTTTACTTTCTTGTAGCTCAAGTAATGGGTTCGTTAGGTAAAATGTTTGTTGCCTACGAAGGTTTTGATGCGAACTTGAACAGAATACATTTCTACTCCATTTTGGAACACGCTTCAAAGAGAAGTTGTACGTTTTTTTTCATTTGATCTTGCATTGGTTGATATATTTCAGCGTAAAAAATCGCATTTTGCTTGACTTGACCCATTTCTAAATTGCAGGAGAAAACATTTTGTAAGATCGTGGGAGGATATGTTAGGCACGGACTAATGCATTCAAATGGAAGTGTCCGGTGCAGCTGTAAATGCACCATTTCCGTACACTTTGGTTCATACCTTTCTGCCACATTACTTTGCATTTATTTCAGGGTTTTGATTAAAAATATGTCCTCATCTACAATGCAATGCGATAAAAGACTTTACGATTTCGGTTGGCTTCAGTCTACGTTTTGCCGAACGAAAACATCCTAGGAAAAAGTCAAGAACGAATATGCCAATGATGGCCTCAATAAATTTATTGACAAGATGCCGCTTTAAACGTGCACATAGTTATACATTTTGTCGTCCCATATATGCGTGCGTAATTTTTTTGAAGATAAAGTCTGGATCAGAATGAAAAATTGTTGCCAGGTCTGGTCTCTCTAAACATAAATGATAAGTCAAATGTTGACAAATATGCAAAATAAGGCTTACCTAACTTACATTTCTCTCCCCAGAATTGCAGAAAAGTCAATTGCATAAATACATGAATAAACAGTATATTTAAGGCGCAAAGGCGCCTTTCATTACAGAATTACAGCCATCGTGAAAAAAGAAATAAAATTTGTAATCACAGCTGCGCGTAAGCGGCTTATGTTGACAATAATAAATAGTATTTTACGCTTGGTGAGATGGTAAGTTAAATCAGACGTACAATGGACTATCATGTAACATAATTTTCTACATCGGTGTATGAGTTCAGTGAGCAACCGATTTCCAAAACACTTTCTTAATAGGTAGCATGGCATAATATGATGAAGTTAAAGAGGGTCCTGTTGTTGAGGGTGGGGGACGATTATTGTCATGGAAAAAATAATATAGTGCAGACTTATGAAGGGGTCATCAAAGTCAAAAGTAGAAGAGAGTAGAAGTCAAGGCAACATCATCAAGATTTGACGCGCCAGACTGCAGAGTCCACCGGCAGGTTGGTGACCACGCGATTACCATCAATAGCGACCTCAAAGACCACCGTCAACTTTGTATGACAGGGAAGATTTTGCAGCTGTTCTCTGAACGTATATAATTTAAAAGTTTCCGTTTTTAAATAATATGCTTTTAGAGTACAACAAAGCTCATATTCATGACGTTTAATAGAGTAGGAAATACCTTCGATATCTACCAATTTTGGATATCGTCTCCATTCCACCTTTTTCTGTGCCCAATGTTTAAAATGGAACCGTAGTCGTTTGTAGTTAACACCATTTTACACCTCAAATCAAATTAATGAAAAAAGGCACAAATGTGGGTTAAATCACCCACTCAAATTATGTTCTTCACATCTATGCGGATATGTAATCTACTGTTTGTTTATAAACGTTAACGTACAAAGCCATATTCCGCCTATCTCAAACCAACCTGTTACGAATCAATCATCACTAAGTAAATAATTTGAGCACCACCGTGCTTCCAATCATACCATGCTAAGGTATTTTGCCCCGCTATCGGACATGTTCCTGATCTATGGCAGGATTTGCCATGTGTTTATTTTGGCCGCCTTTATGGAAATCTCTGGTTCTTTTTGTTGTACTATTTTTGTTTAATTCATCGATGTTCAAAGTTTTCGGAATCACCACTGCGGGAAATAATTTAACGAGATAATTAAGCTCGTTTCGTTAGGTTTTTTTCTGAGAGCAGTGCGTCTTCGCTCGGAAGAGCAGAGAGTTGGCAGCACCCTTTTGTGAAATATGGGGTTACTTTTCCCGTGGTTAGGGATACCTTCCATACGCATATTATCCCAATAGACGCCTTCCGTTGAAGTTGCATTTCTTGGAATATCTGCCTTCTGGTTTATACGAAAGTTGAATAGTGTTGCCGCACACCTCATACTGCATAAAGCGACGTATTGTTAATTGATATGTGACGGATTAGGTGCAACAGCACCTCTGGCTTTCCATGTTACGGTAAAATACATCAATCATATTTTTCTGGCTCAACTTGGCAACACTTTATCAAAGATACGAGTGAGTAAACTGTGTAGTTCTATTAAACTTTAGGCTTGGTAGCGTATGTTTAAACCAGCGAAAAAGTTCTTTCAATTTTTGTAACATAATTTTTTTTCGGAACCATCAATTCTTTAAAAAGGCTTTGCATTCGCGACGCCAATTTAAGAAACGAGGTGTAAACACAATTTGTGAAACGAAAACTGGTCCAATTTGCCGTCATTACTGCAGTTTAATTTACTTACGCAAGTTTCCATGCACAAAGCGCACGAGCTAACGCGCCGTTTATTGCAAAGATTGGATAGTACATGGCTAGGCAATCATCACGTCCAATTTTCCTATTTTTGAGTGAGGTACATTAAGAAGAAGCCCTTGCAGCCTGCATGGCAGTACTGCGTTAGATCGATTACATTTTCAGAAAAACGCTATGCTGAAGAGGAGACCAGTGGATGCTTAGCCATAGAAAAGCCATGGCGAAACAATAAAAAACGCTCAGTCTTGCGAAAATTGGCGGGTTAAATACATATAGTAGGCGCTGTAGGGGGAAGTTTGTTTTTCATTAGAATTTGCGCTCGTTTTTGTTATCGCAGAACGCATAGGCTGGTCTTGCATCCTGCCACCGTGTTTGCTATCACTCAGGAGATCAGAATAGCATTTCGCTTCGCGGTGTCAACCCACTTGTGAAAAACAATGTCTGCTCACTTTCAATGAAAAACCTGACAGGCAGGCCGCCGCTTGACAAAACATACATTTAATTCTGAACTTTATCTGAAAAGGTAGACGTTTAGATGCTAAATTCAGAAGTCTTCAGTGGTCTGGTTTTCGTTGAAATTCTTTCTTTGTAAGTATTGAAGTAAATTAAAAGAAACAGAGAAGTGCACCAGGAGATAATTTTTTTAATCGTGACGTTTCGGGTAGTTGAGTCATCTAACGGTCTTCAGAGAATACACACTCTGGCTAACTGTCCTCGTCGCTATGCCTCTCTATCATTCGTGCGCGTGTTTTACCAATCATGGCTGAGTCCACGCCTTTGTCTCGCGCTCCGCCGTTGGCCTCTTAATTCAGCCTGACTGTCAACGGGCCATGCTTTTGGTTTCACACTCATGTGTATTCGTTCCGTCGACCCAGTCACGTTCTTAGTTGTTTCAGGCATATGCACGATGGTCATGGTGCCCGCTGATGGCACCCGGCGTTCCATGCCTTGTCTGCTCCGGAAAAGCGTGTTATAAAAACAACAAAATAAATGTGTGTACTTGTACCCTGCACTTTAGGTTGGCAACCAGGCAATTTTAATTTGCCATGATGTGTGATAATTACCTCTGCTCACAAGTTTAACTGCATCAAACGCCATACTGCAAATATACCTCGGCCGCTTAAAGCCAATCTTGCTTCGGGATTTTTGTCACGAACTCTCCGACGTCGTAGCCAGTATTAGCTTGCTGTCACGCAGCTCATGTGGATCATATTTGCTTTTGTGATTTTGCTCTCATTGCCATTCGTATCCATATAAGCAGAAATTATCTTTTTGGAGGTCCCTGCTTGTATCAGGGCCGATGAACTAAAATTGCTGTACTCATTTTTTGACGCTTACTGTTTTACTTAATATATTATAGTAATCATTATTGTTGTGTTGCTGTTTGATAACATAATCAAATGGGGAAATTAATTGAAGAAAACACGGGTGCACGCCACGAAAATATGTTGCGTTGCTGGTGCAATCCGTATTTAAATCCTGCCCATGCCCCATCCCATACAGTGACGCATGGACAGTTCTGCCTCCGAACGTATTGTTGCAGCATTCACCCTTCTTTTTGGTTGCAAAAAATGCGTTCAGTAAATGTGATTTGACCTTAAGTGCAATCAGTCGCAGATTTTCCTTCCGCACTCTCGGAGAATCCATGGCCATATGCTGGCAAGTCCGCCAGCAGGATGTCAAACTGTTTCTCACAAACCAGAACCTATTTCCTCATTGAATGTCGAAAGTTTTCAATTAAAGCATGGTTTCCTGTTTTATTCTACCATA
Organism: Ligula intestinalis; assembly: GCA_036362985.1. NCBI lineage: Eukaryota > Metazoa > Platyhelminthes > Cestoda > Diphyllobothriidea > Diphyllobothriidae > Ligula > Ligula intestinalis. Next base: position 33,314,271 of record JAYGXS010000006.1, read on the forward strand.
CAAGGGGGCCTGTAACGGCTTTCGCCGACTACATGGACTAACGCAGATAAAGTTTCCCAAACAGCACGCCTTTACGTTGGTGGAACCAACTTTACCCATATCCGGTTGGACCATCTCCAGACGGACTCACCTCCGGACGGACCTATGCCCTTTTCTTAACCCCCCCCCATACCAGTTGTGATGCCAACTTCATGCCATCAACAGTCCACATGCTAACGTGTGATTCGAAACTTATATTGGGCGACTTCAAATCCCACGATGACTTATGGTTCTCTTATCTTTGCTGTTCTATAGGTGTTTAACTAGCTGAAGAGATCTACAACACCAACCTTGGGGTCCTCAACACGGATTGACTGTCTACGAGACTAACTCATTCAGGTACTTGCGCTAGCCCTGAAATTGATATCGTCTGTTGCAACCTATTACTATCTTCCCCATAGATTGTCTATGCAAAATAAGCTCTGATCATCTTCCGATATTTTTCATAATCAGCCCACACGCTTCCCCTATTTGTAACGCTTGCAATTGCTTTATTAATCTACGTGAAACCAAATGGCCCGATTTTCTTAATGAAACTGACAATCTCTTTAACCAGGTCCCTTTCCGTCCGGATTGCTGCCATGGTGCATTGATTTTCAATCACAGTATGTATACCGCCTCTAAGCACAACATCCGTGCGGGCAATATCTCTGATCCCATCCCTAGATACCCTACCGATAAGGCCACCTAATCAAGAGAACGTGACGTCACCCGATTTCAAAATTCCCAACACCGGTCGTTACCGGCCATGACTTTACAGATTTTTGAGTGGTCAATGAACACTAGATGACCCTCTGGCAGGAAAAGCTAGCCACTTTCTCCAGCTGCACCAACACCAGCATGTTATGGAAAGCAATCAAATCCATCGGTAGAGGGACGCATGCTCCTCCTAACTGGGTTATCAACTTCAATGGTATACCGCAGAAGACCGACACATAAATTATCAACCAATTCAATGCGCAATTCACCACCGTTGCAGACCATAAATCCTCGAATAATTCGAGAATCGTCAAACACAGGTCTTGCAAACCAGTATTGATGCCGCTCATGATGTGAGCTCATGATACCAAAACCGCCATTAAGCGTGCTTAGAACTATTAGACGTTTGGACCGGAAGACTTTACGATGGTACACCTAAAACACCTAGGATCCACATGTTTTGAATTATTGACCATGTTGTTTAATATATATTTAGCCACTTGCCATTTACCAGCTATCTGGAAAATGGCCCATATCATCCCCAGTCAAAAAGCGGGTTAAGACGCCGCTGTGTCTGACAGTTATCGACCAATCACGCTTCTCAGTCCGACCGTGAAAATACTCGAGCATCTTATTCTGCCAATTCTCAATAGACATGCTTTCCTCCAAGAGCACCAACACGGCTTCAGAGCTTACCACTCTACGTCGTCAGCCCATCAATGTGTCACGGACCGCATTGCATGAGGCTTCAACAGAAAGACACCTGCGGACAGAGCAGTAATGATCATCCTCGACCTTACTAAAGCATTTGACACGGTTAACATTGGCGTCTTGATGACATATCTCATAGATTAATCTCTACTGAACGAGCTCTGCAGATGGCTGAACTACTATCTCAGTGGCAGACAAACGCGAGTCGAATTTTCTGGCACGCTATCCCAAGCCCGCAACTGTAGGACAGGAGTTCCTAAAAGTTCTGTCATTTTGCTAACGCTATTGAACACCTACATGGCTGACCTCCCGAATCCCCCCCCTTCAAAGCTGATGACATCACCTTGCTGTCCGCTTGCCCTAACTATCGCTTGGCTGCTGATGCTTTACGAAACTGCATCTTCAGTTTAGTCCGTCAAGTAGGCGATAAGCAAGTGAAGCTATCCGCACCCAAGTCCTCAGTAACTCTGTTTACTCCGGACCCCAACAAATACAAGTCTTATCCTCCAATTAAGGTGGAGGGCAATGACGTTTCTTTATGGCAGTATCCTTAACTCCTGGGCCTCAATCTAGAACCGACGCTGGCTTTACACCGCCACGCTGACATCCAAGCCAGCAAAGTTAAAGCCAAGCTCAACAACTTAAAAGCATTGGCACGTTCTTCTTTGGGCCAGAACACTGAGACGCTATTCACGAAATACCGGGCAAAAGGCAAGGCAACGACTAAGCATTAATCAGCTATCTTTGCCCCACTGTTAAGCGATACCAGCTGGGCAAAACAACCAATACGTTGAGAACGCTGCTTTTCATATCGCCATGGGCTGTGTTAACATGACAAATGTAGATCACCTCTATCAGGAAGCGCAAGTCCTGCCTCTGAAGGTTCACTCCACCATGCAGGCATATAACTACATTGCGCAGTCCCATAACCTTGAAAATCAAGGTGAACTTCTTTTAACACGCCCTCCACCTACTAAACGCATTAAGCAATCCACCATGGACGCATACCGACCAAATGCTTCGGTGTACCTCACTCATCTACTGATACCGGACCTTGTTAAGCGTATCCACACTGATACTGTCGAGCAAGCCATCAGCAGCTTTAAACCCAACAGATTCCTGAACACTCTTCCACCGGTCGCCGACGTCATGGCCACAGAACGCAGGGCCAACCTGTCCAGAAACGCCAGAACCAGACGATTCCAGCTGCGTTCCGGCTTTTCCACGCTGCTTAATTAATTCAAATGCCATCTCACATAATGCTTGAACAATGTCACAAAAAATTGTCTTCATTGCCTCCTGCCTTCACACACAGCATGCCGCCACTTCGCCTGCCCGGCAAATACTACGGACCTCATGCCTGAGGACTTATGGCTTCACCCAGACAAAGGCATCGAAGTTGTACATATTTCCTTAAAATTTTATACTTTCTTCTTTATTCCTTCATATTTATCCCTTCATCTTTTTTAAAACAATTAAACCATGTATTCGTGGCAAACTAGGTTAAAGGAGTAAGCTAGTACAACAACAACACTACAGATAAATGCGTTACAAAGTGCAGCTGCGTCGTAGTGTATTTGTTAAAATCGTGATACTGGCACTGCAACCACCGTTGCTTCTGTGACTCGTTTTTGCACAATGCTGTTCACTCAATACCTGAGTCACAAAGTGAGGCAAAATTGAGAAGCAAGTAATGGGGTGATTTCCACTCCATAAACCGTATTTTCTTTTTACTTAGTAGCACACCTTTTTGCCAGTAATGGCTGACATTAATAAGGCCGCCAAGACGTGATTTGGCATCAGAGCACCCCATTATTTTCAATGCATTTCGCAGTCTAAATACATGGTGCATGTTTTATTTGGATGGCCATTTTGGGTATATTCTGCTACAACTTACTAGCTGGGTTATGCTATCAGATTTTTTTGAAACTTTGACGATAACTTATTAACTCTGCAGTAGCATAAATCAACCTGTGAAGGTATAAGCTGTAAATGTGTCTGATATATATGATAGCACAAGATGCTATCGTCTTTCTTCACCTACAACTATGTCGTCTTAAGTAACTCGTTCTGCTGCGTAATATATTACGTGACAGTTCGAGATGGGACTCCGCCGCAGCAATGCGGACAAAGATGGAATCCCCAAGGGGACGAAAACAAGTTATTTTATCGACAACACATCAAAATTCAAATATTTGTCAAATGAGGCAAATATGTCGCATTTGCAACTCAATGTATTCGACAATTCTCCATACCACACGGAAAAGAACACACAGATCAGGTTGGCAACAAGGAAATAAACGTAAGCCTCTACAAGAATTGTCACTTACAGGTTTCATGTCGACAAATTGCAGATCCCTGTTTCCCTAAAGTGTCGCATTATCGGAACTCATAATAAAAAGAGAACATAAAAATTCTGCAGTCATCTGCCTGCAAGACACTTGGCTTAACAGCGACAGAGTATCTAACCTCATCACCCCACAATATTTTTACGCCTATCATTCGGACAGGAAATCTTTAACCAGCTGCAGAGGTTGTGGAGTGGCTCTCTTTGTAAAACAGCAATGGTGCACACCTAGTAAGTCCTTATTTTCTCATCCAGACGACTTAATAGACGTCATTGCTGTACTATGCAAGCACAGACGTTTAAGCAATTATAAATGCATCATTTTTGTCAGTATTTATATTCCTTCCTCTACATGCCAACGTGCTCTAGGCAAAGTTTTTGATTTTCTTTCCCAAAAAACTTGCTGCACTGTCTTGCGAGCATGTCATAATTTTAAGCAGTGATTTCAACCGTGTCAATCTTCGTTTGCTTACACTGTTATGTTTAGACGATTTAGTTCCCTTCAGCACTCGTGCCGACGCACCTCTGGATCACATATTGACCAACCATCCAAAACGTTTATCGTCAAAAATAGAGCACCGTTGGCAAGCTCAGATCTTTCTGTATTACTGGGCTTGCCAAAAATATATTGTTGCTCTAACAAAGGGCTGTTAGTAATTCCCGAGAGGAAACTAAGGGTTCGAGACACCTCCCCGCATAATATTTATTTGCTCAAGACTATCGTATCTGACAATATTTCTACCCTTCTAGAGTATTTGGATGTCGAATTATGCTAATGACATATCACTACTTTTTTTAACAACATTTTTGACGTCTGCTGTCCTCTTGAAACTGCCATGGTTAGACCGGACAGAATATTTTATCCACACCTAAAAACTTTGGGACGTCAAAAGGAATTGCTCTATCAACTAAGTCTGCGAGATGGACTAAAGGATCTGAACGTCCAGATAAAGCGTGAGATCTCCAGGCTGCATAACCTTTTGTTAGTCAGTTTTTAACTTCTTCTTTATCTTCCGCTCATCTCACCCCCTCTGAAATATGGAAGATTCTCAAACATTTCACTGGTCAATGCAATACACTGGCACAGGTTGATGCTGACCTAGATGGCTTAAACTCAAATTTCATGCACACTCCCACCGAATATCTATCTCCTGACAAATGATATTTCCTTACCACCAAGTGATTTCTCTCAAGTGTCTGTGGCAAAAGTCATGAAACATCTAAACAAGGTTAAATGTACAACACCTGCCGGACCAGATGGCGTCTCCACATTTCTGCTTAAATCTTGCTCGTTTCAATTAGCTCCTGTCTTGGCACATCTTATTAATTTATCTTTCATGGTGTCCAGGAATCCTGACGGCTGGTGTTCGGTCAAAATCACACATATCCCGAGAAAAAAAAAACACTTCAATGCGTCCCAAATCATTTCGCCCAATTGCCTGCTCTTCTGCACTACTCAAACTTACAGAACGCGCGGCTTTGGACATCATTAAGCCGTTTTCATTCAATTTTTGGGATCCCTTGCAGTTTGCGTATAAGGCTAGGAGAAGTGCACTAGATGCTGTTGCTCTTGTCGTTCACTGTGCTCTTAGAGACTTGGACAAGGGATGTCGTTCGTACACATGTGCCTTTCTTGACTACTCCTCCGCCGTCAACACTATCCCGCGAAATTTTCTTCTTAATAAAACCTCTGCATGCGGCTCTCCTAGCTTGGCCGCCTCTTGCATTGAAGACAACTTTACTTCCCGCACCCAATTCTTTCAGAGCGGGAAGTGAATATCCACGATCCTTCCCAGCAATTGTGGCGGTCTGCAGGGCTCTATATTATCCCCTCATCATTTTTCCTTCGATACTAATGACCTACAATCTCCAAACGCATGCTTGTTTGTCAAATATGCTGACGACATGGTTGTCGGCCATTCTCTCAAAACCAAGACCCATCTTCAAACACTGAAGGATGGATTTGACCATGTCACAGTATGGTCGTCAGAAAATGGTATTTTAATTAATTAGCGGAAGCCAGTCCAGAGTATCTTCAGGCTGCGACCTTCCTCCAGTCCCAAAACTATCGACCCAACTATCTGCCCAACAAGGTATACTCCTTCGGATTCCTAGGTGTAATAATTGATTCCAACCTCTAATTTACTATTTCTATTGAAGACCGTTTTATTAAAATCCGCTAACTTTTATATTTTATCCACCGCCTGCGTTCTTATTGCACCCCGCAAGCCCACATCTGGCGTTTTAAAGTCGCTTGTATCCTCCCTCTCATTCTTTACTGCTCTCCAGTAACCTTTCCTGCAATATACAAAAAAGACTATCAATATTTAACGTATTCTCTGCATGCTCTCATCAGCTTCCGGTTATTCCTATGCTTTTAAGCTGACCTTATAATTCAGCGATATTTAAAATCGGTCAAGAATTTCGTGGACCGTATTCTTAATGATGACGCTCACCCTTTCCACTTCGAACTAAACACTGCGAAGTCTTCTCGTACGACGCGCCGAAACTTCCGACACATGACATGTCGTACATTTGCCTACCAGAACTCGATACTCCTATTCTAAGCACGCTTCCTCACGTATGAAGAAATGGAAATTGAGAAGCTGAAGGCCGACCTGACTCCATAACTGATTTGTCGACTTCTTACTTTGAGTTTTCTGTGATATTTGACCGTTTACTCTTGACTTTTTGGACCCTTTAAATTACGTAAGTTCTTACTCTCCGTGAATAGAGCCATTTTTTGCTAATAGACTAATCAAAATAAAGTTCTACTGATCACCATCATCTGACCTACCAGCCACGAAAACGGAATCCCTTCCAAACAGCTGGCCGTGGCCCGTAAGTCGACGTCAGCATTATATTTTTATTTAAATATTTTGAAATTGTGAAATCGTGTTTTCAAATGGAAAACAGTCAGTGAGTCAGCAAATTTGAAGGAAAATAGGCTCGCTATTTTTAACTCTCTATTTGTCAAATCAATATCTCATAAGAGTCAAACAAAGTTAACAAATGAATGAAAAGGTTCGCGTTCCAGGTATGGATAAGGCAGAAGACT